>JASAMX010004065.1:0-24945 GCA_030248175.1 Microlaimidae sp. YZB2_3 | reverse complement strand
TTATGTTTCCTAGTGTCGCTTTTAAAGACTTAGCGTGGAATTATTTTATAAAAAAATTTTAAAAAAATCGTATTATACGAACAAAGTATTTTTGATGGATGTGAAGAATATAAAAAGCACGACTGGTTTCTAGCAAAGCAGAAACAATCCATAAATAAATCAGACCTGTGCACTGCTCCCCCCCCGGGGTTTTATTGGGGGGCCAATTCCAAAACGGGTGGGGGAACGGGGATTGGAGCAACTATTTGGAAACGGGGGGGCAACAAAACGGGGGGCAAGCAGGGGAGAAAGGAAAAAAATAGAAAAAAGGAGAAAAAAGAGAAAAAAAGAACGGAAAAGGGAAAAAGGGACAAAAAAGCGAGAATAGGGTAAAAATAGGTCTGAAAGGGCTTAAAATACATTTATGAAATAGGCTAAAAAACTGCTAAAAATTCGCGATCATGGTGTCATCATAGGTCAAAAATTGCGTCATAATTTTAGGGTATTTTTTCATTTTTTGGCGGAAGGGAGCAATAAAACGGGGGGGGCAAATCCTCCAATAAAGCCGGGAGAGGGGGCATTTCTAGACCGTGCACAGGTCTGATAAATAACTTATCTGGAAATTAAAAAGTTTTTGAAAAAAAAATACAAGACCTTATTTTCGCTTTTTTTTTGTCCCTTTTTCTCTTTTCCCTGCTTTTTTCTCTCTTTTTTTTCTCCCTTTTTTTTTTTCTCTTTTTTTTCTTTCCCCCCTGTTCGCCCCCACATTTTCTGCCCCCCCCCCGTTTTTCTAAAAAGTTGCCCCCCGTGCCCCCCCTTTCAATCCCCCCCTTTAAACCCCGGGGGGCAGTGCACAGGTCTGATTTATTATGGATTGTTTCTGCTTTTCTAGAAACCAGTCGTGCTTTTTATATTTTTTGACATCCATCAAAAATACTTTTTTCGTATCAAACGATTTTTTTAAATTTTTTTATAAAATAATTCCACGCTAAGTCTTTAAAAGCGACACTAGGAAACATAATTTTGGTACTTTTTTTCGGACTCAGAAAAGCCGTATAGTGATGGAAGCATCCTATTCGAAAAATTCCAAAGACTTGGATCCAGAGCTAATTGGGAAATATCAGAACTATTCTAGCTTTTCGAATCCTGTCAAGTACATAAAACCACATCAGGTTAGTTTTTGGTTGATTCGTAACTTGGATTTGGAATTGGATAAATCTAATTGTTAACCTTGAGAAAAGAGTAAACATGTGGGAGAGATACTTAGTTTGTCTCAAAATTGTATAGGACCCTTCAAGACAGTAGGGCGATTCGAAATTTCTATATTTTTAATATTTTGACGCAATTTTCTATGAAACCAATCCTCTAATTTTTTGCACTACTTTGTTGCAAATTTTCTATTACAAACTAAAAAAAAGAAAAATTTTGCAAAAAATTTAAATTATTGATTTAATACTACGTTTTGAAAACCGGACCTCCTCCTGAGGAAAGACCCCACACGCATAGGTGGGCAGCCTCCCGGATTTTGGGGGTATACGTATACGCGACCTCCGAAATTTGGGGATATCCCAAAAAATTTTTTTGGGGTATACCTCCAATTCTCCATTTTTAGCGTTTTTAATACTGGGACCCCCCAAATTTTAGGGGGGGTTTCCGGTGTACGGGTACCCCCAAATTTTAGTGGGGTGCACGGTGCAGGCTATAATCGGGATTTTTTTGAGGGGTAACCCCCCAACTCTCCCCCCGCCCACCTATGCCCACACGCCACACCGTTACTTTAAATTTAAAATTTCCACCCAGGATTTATACCTTTAAAAAACTACAAGGTCCGTTTTCGAAGGGTGGTTGGTTACACTTCAGATTTAATGGGGCTATTTATTCCGGGTTCTTAGTTTTTTTCGATACAGTTTGGCCTTGGCGTCCAAACTTTTTAGTTAAAAATCTTAAGATAAAATAAGTTATTATTTTTGGCAAAATCTCTATCTTATTCGGAAAAGGTGAATACTAAAAAAAGTTAAAAAAAACTATTTAGAAGAAGTCAAACTTTTCTTTTTTGCGCGCGTCCGGTTTAATTCTAGGACTTTGCAGTCAGAGGCAAGTGACAAAATCAACAATCTTTCTATGTTGCACTTGACTTCGCTGGGCATTTTTTAAGATATAGCGTAATAAACTTTCTTGCATACTGAACTCACCCGGTCTTACTGCGCTTTTTTTTATTTTAGGTATTAGCCATTAATCGAGGTGAGACCCAAAAGGTGTTATCTGTCAAACTAATCGTCCCCGACTGGACAGAACGGCAATTCCAAAATTTTCTGCACCGCAACTTCGGTTCCAAATTTCACCCTGCCCACAAAAAGCTGGTGCAACTTACGGCGGATGATTGTTACAAAAGATTGGTACAGCCACAAATTTGCCGAAATATTAGGTACCGGTAAAACAATAATTTTTTTGTTTTTTATTTCACAATTTTTAAAATAATTTTGATATTCTTAGAATTCTTCTCAATCATCATGATGTGGCTATAGATATTGGAAATAATTTATTTTTGCTGTCATGAAGATTAAATACAATACTACTACTATTAACTACTAAGTTTTAGTGCACTTCCGGTCAATTAAACATTTATTAACTTTCACTAAAGTTTTTTAGAAGTGATTTAGTGAAAACTGCTGAAAAGGCGTCCATTGATGTTTTTGCACAAAATCTCAAACAATTATTGCTTTGTCCGCCCGTGAAAGGAGTTAATATTCTGGGCGTGGATCCAGGGTTTAAACACGGATGCAAGCTGGCGGCCATTTCCAAAGAAAGTTAGTTTCAAATATTATGTACAATTTAAATTTGAGATACACAAAGTTTTACAGTTCTTTTTTTATTTTAGCTAAATTTAAGTAAATTTAAATTTATCATATTTAAAAATTTCACTTTTTGGCCTCTTTTTTTACACATCCCTGAAATTTCCTTCCCCTCTTATTTAAACCTAGGAGAGGGGCAGTGCACAATCCTGTGTCATTTTCGTTGTTTTGTTTCAAAGGGCTTGTTTCAATTTAACTAATACTATATTTATTTTAGACAAAGTTTTGCAAACAGAAGTTGTCTATTTGCCCCGAAAAGGCGTGGATTCGTTTTTGTCACATGCAGATAATCGAAAATTAGTGGATATCGTGCAGAAAAATGGTTGCGAAAAAATAGCTTTGGGAAATGGCACGGCCTGCCGTGAAACTGAAGCGTGGGTGTCGGAGTTGATTAAAAAGGAACCTTTAAAAAATTCCAACATACAATACTGGTAAGTATGCAGGCTTGGCAAATCCCAAATTCCAAAATATCCTGCATAATGTTGTAAAAAAATTTTTTTTTAAATCTTTTGCTAGACCATGCACCGTGTACAGTACAGTGCGTTAAAAATTACCGAGTCTTATTTCACGTTGAGCATTAAATTTTTTTAACAATTAAAAATTAAGGATTGACAAATTTAAACAGATCACAGATAAACTACTCGGGGCATCGCTATTAAATTGACTAGAGAAAATGAAGAAAATCAATCCAAAATAAAACTCCAGAGTTAAGAAATACAATTAAAGTTATGATGGTTTGAATGCAGATATAATGTTGGAAACAATTTGGTTTTTTTAGCTTTATTGTTTGAAATTTTTTATTAAAAACAAATTAATAATTCGTAAAAAAAGCTATTTGGCATTTCAGCATAATATTGTTTAATTTTTTATTTAGTATTGTCAACGAATCTGGCGCTTCAATATACAGCGTGACTGATTTGGCTCAAAAAGAACTTCCAAACCTTGATCCTAACTTAAGAAGTGCCGGTGAGAGTGACTATTTTATTATTGGAAGCTTCATTATCTTTACGCGTGCTAATTAAAGTCATCATACATAGGCGCTGCCGACAAAAACTTAATCTTAGGCAAAGCTATCGATAAAGTTGGTGTAAGACCTTTCAAAGCCACCTTTTGGAAATAGTGTGTGATATATTATAATTTTCTACAGAGATACGTCTCACTCTCTAATCTACTGCATAGTAAGTAAATATTATTATCATCATAGTTTAATGTTTATATTATTTAAATACAGCGTTGCGGTTTTTGTTGTGCTAGCTTCCAATCTTCAATCCCGAGGGGTATTTTCACTGGCTACAGCTGTGGGTCGGTTCCATAGGAAAAAGTTGGCAGCAATTTCGTCCCCATTTATTTTCATTCCATTTTATCCTACCAAAAGAGATACTTCAATGCTCAAGAGCGAAAAAACAGCAGTTGGTTGGAGGTTTAGTTAAGAAAAGTTGAATTGAATTGTCGAGATTTAATTCGGCAGAAATCGTTCTGGGAAGGTAGGGAGACGGTAATTGGCTCTTGGTAAATAAAAAGTAACTCATACCACCATCCCTCTCATCCGGCCGTTTTTTTTTAGAAAAGTGAATTCTGGGCTTACGAATTTAAAATAAAGGTGGTTGCTGACAATGAGGATGGGAGGGTCCATTCCCCTCCTCTCCTAGCCTTAGTTTTTTTTCTTTATGATCAGATAACAGATCAATTGATTTAATTTTTTTAATAATCATCTGATATATTTTATTTCAACAAAATCAAATTTGCCACTTATATGTCGCCAACATAAACAACAAATTCCAAAGGAATGCTAAACGTAACTATTTGAAATTTCTCCAAAACTTAGAAAGAGCTTTAATTTATTTGAGTCAGACAAAAAACTTTTCTTAAATAAATCCAATGAATCAGTGGTTACTTGAGATAACAGTAATATTCTTGAAAAAAATCTAAAAAACCCTCTTTTAGATTAAAAAAATCTTCTTCTCCACCCTCCTCCAATTATCCGAATTTTTTCTTTTTGGCCTCCTGGAATTTAGGCTGTTTTTGTCTCAAATTTTCCATTAAAAACCTGAACTTTAACACAAATTAGTTTTGTTATTACGCACCTGCTTATACTTCAATTTTAAAAATATGCTTTGGCTTTTGTTGATTAAAAACATCAAAAATTAAAAAAATTGTTTCAGTTTCTATTGCCAGAAGACTGCAAGATCCCTTGGCGGAATTAGTTAAAATTGAACCAAAACATATTGGCGTTGGAATGTATCAGGTTTGGTTTGCTTGAATCTTATTTTTAAATTTTTATGATTAATTTCTGTAAGATTTATGTCTAATTATAGCTAATAGTTTCAAAAGTATTTTTAGAAGTTTTATCGTACTTTATTATTATTTTTAGCATGATGTTGGCGAAAAAGCGCTTTTAAATAGTCTAAATTCTGTTGTAGAAGAATGTGTCAGCTTTGTCGGGGTCGATGTTAACACCTGCTCGTTGGAACTGTTGCAGTAAATATTTTTATTTTAAAATAAAATAAAGAGTAATTTGAGACAACACAGTGAGCACAGAAACATTAATACTTTTTTAAAATTATCTACACAAAAATGTATTAAAAGAGGTATCCTAAATTAGTAAGTACACCAGTGTAAAGTTCCAGTAATGTAAAAAAATTTTGTAAAAAAAGGTTTAGCCTTAGGTAGCCAAAAGCTTTAGCTTCTAGAAACCTAAATAAATAAAAAAATAAAATGTATATTAAAAAAAGAGGTTATAGCGTATAGTATTTTTTATGCGGGTTAACATTCAAATAATCCAACTCCTTTGTTTCTCCCGACGAAACTGCAATAAATCACAGCATTTCTGCCTTGAAAAACTAGAACAGAACTGATATTTCTAAAAATGAAGTTTTTATTTTCGAGAGCTTTGGGGCTCCGCTATATTTTGTACTTATTTCATAAAAAAATTAGGTAATGTCATAAAAAATTTATCAACATTTTTGTGACCTAATTTTTTTAAACTTATTAAAAAGGATAGAAATAGTCCTAATGGTGATAGAAAAATATATTGTATAATCTTGAAACGCTCACTTAAGAGGATCAGAGCTCTGGAGCATGATATTGAAGAAAGGAAGAGTCTCTAACAGACACAATTATGCATTAACATTACCTTACATTTTTATTGAGTTCCTTTTGGTTCAAAATTAATGTGAAATGAAATATTTTCTAAGTGATCTTACGTCAACTACAGGGTTGACTTAGATTACAGTTACATCAGTGTGTAACTATGATTGAAATCTAAGTTAATAAAAATTTTGTATATCGACGATTCCGTTGCAACAATAATGTTTACTTGGTATTTTTTCTAGTCCACATCGATTTTTGAACATACTATAGTGCGAATTAAAACAACACTGAAGTAAGCTTTTAGCTACTTTTTTTGCAGTTTTATTTAAATTTTTATCATTAGAGATTTTTATTTATTTTGGATACCTGCTTTTTAAAATAATAATAATTCAAACAAATCGAATGGTTTCTTCGTTCTGTTATGATAACTGAATTAATTAATTTTGAAATAAAATTAGTTTAAAAGATACACAACTTAATTTTTTTTCAATAATTTTATGGCGAGAAACGCGACTTACAGCAAAGGAAAATGCAGCACTAATCAATAATAATAGCATTGCGGATCTCTCCCTACTCATTCAGATAAGATTAAAATCACTTAAAGGTGCGGTGCGGAGTCAAGCTTTTTGTCTTCGATTTTGATAATATTTTGTGAAAACCTTACCCTGCCCATACATGGGAACGAGGGGGGGTTAGAGGGATTAACCTAACCTCCCTTCCCCAAATTTTGAAAAGGGGGGTTTAACCCCCTCAGAAGTGGGGGGGGAGAAAAGGTTAACCCTCCCAATTTTGGAAAAATGAAGAAAAAAAAAGTTTTTAAAATGACTTCTAACTGCCTCCAAACTTAAGTTTTGAGGTCAAAATGAATGTTTTAAACAGTAAAAAGCTCAAAAATGCAATAAAAAGGCCTTTTTGACCTAAAATTAGCGTTTTTTACCTATTTCGTCGTTACTACGGCAAATTGAGCCATTGTCATTATAAAATATACGCGACTGTGACTCACTATGTAGTTAATAGGGTGTTATTTTAAATATAAAATAAGTCACATGCACATATATTTTATGCGAACTGTGGTTCATTTTGCCGTAGTAACGACGATTTTTTCTTTGAAATCAAAAAACGATATGGGTGAAATGTACTCCAGAAAAAAAAACGATATTATGGGTATTTTGCGTTTCTCGGATTTTAACCCCCCTCTAATTTGGGGTTTAACCCCCCCCTCACTCCGGACCAACTTGCCCATGTATGCTCCTGCCCATTGGTGGGCGGGGGGTTCTACCCCCCAAAAAAAATCCCGAATATATTCGACACCCCCCTCCTAAAATTTAAGGGTACCCCCGGACACCCCCCCTAAAATTTGGGGGGTCCCACCCAGTACTAAAAACTCTAAAAATGGGGTATTCGAGGTATACCCAAAAAATTTTTTTGGGAAACCCCCCAAATTTCGGGGGCCGGGTGAATCCCCCCAAAATTTGGGAGGCTGCCCACCTATACTCCTGCCCCATAAAACCTACCAAAATTTTTAAACAAAATATCTCCAGTGGTTCAGGAGTTATGACCCCCCAAAAATAGCGTTTTTCGACAATTCCGTAAGTGACAGATTGCTCAATGCGTATAACGATTCATGTTACAAATTATGTACTCGAAGAAAGCGGGTATTTTCTACTTTAATTTGATACCTTGATCGTTAACATTAGTGCAATATTTGTCGAAATATTGCGTTTCCCGTACAAAAAACCCGCAGTTTTTTCGTTAAAAACACCAAATGGCGGCAGTGATTTTGTGAAGTTTGCCCAACCTTTGTTTGCTTCACTCTGTATTTTTAGCAAAAAATCCAGTGTTTTTTGTACGAAAAACGCAATATCTCGACAAATACTGCACAGATCTTAACTATCAAGGTATAAAATTAAAGTAGAAAGTATCCGCTTTCTTTGAGTACATAATATTTAACTTAAATAGTTATATTCATTGAGCAAACTTTCGCGTACAGAATTGTCAAAAAACGCCATTTTGGGAGGAGTCATAACTCCTGAACCACTGGAGATATTTTGTTTAAAAAATTTTTCTGCGCTATTGGGAGCAGGGGTTAGGTTTTCACAAAAAATTATCAAAATTGAAAACAAAAAGTTTGACTCCGCACCGCACTTTTAAGATTTTATAAGTGTAAAAGGAAAATGTTCGAGAAATTAATGGGTTTTATTAAAATAGGTCTTGCTTATAGTTGGGCAGCCTCCCGGATTTTGGGGGCTATACCCGACCCCCGAAATTTGGGAGGGGTCGTCCCAAAAATTTTTTTGGGGCATACCTCGAATACCCCATTTTTAGCGTTTTTAGTACTGGGACCACCAAAATTTTATGTGTTCCTTTTTAAAACCTATATAATTTTTAATAGTTTTGAAGACGATTTTAAAAGAAATATTATAGCAAAAAATAAGATAGTTTTGTAAAAGTAAAAAAATATAGCAATATTACATTATTCATTTTATCCATTAATTTTTTTAGGTTTCGCGTTTATATTTTTATGAAAATTTGATTTTAGCATGATGCTAAATTAATGACCAAAATGAAAGCTTAGGTATAATTTGGTATGCTACATTTACCATTGTTTCAATAATAGTGCAGCTGTACTGCTGTGCTATAAAATCTGCGAAAATACCTAAAATTTAGAAAAATTTCTGGACTTTCCAAGTCTCTCGCAAGTAAAATTATCACATTGAGACAAGAAGTTGGTCGAATTCATAATCGTATGCAAATTCGAAATTTGAAAGGAATAGGTCCCAAGACATTTCTTCAATGTGCTGGATTTATTCGAATTCATCAAGGGTACTTAAATTGTTTTATTTTTATCAATAGAAGTTTGTGAAGCTTATTATCGCTAAAGGACATGATAATGTATGAGAAAAAAATTCTAAATTTCGGTAGTTTCTAAATCTTCAGACGTATTTTTCACTTTCACTTCAATTTCTCTGGTTGTTATGTTGCTGTTGTTTTGCGGCTAACCATTGTTTCTGATTAGATGTTAACTATAACCTGAATTCTCCCAAAATTTTCTGAATATTTCATTAAAAATACCAAAAGAACAGTTAAGCGTAAGAGAAAAAAAAAATAGGAAAATTTCGGACTCCCAAGAAGTTTAATATTATCCCACACCATATGGATTCCCAAAGTCTTAACGATTTGGACTTCCAATGAATTTGGGTCCTTTTAATTCTGACAGATAAAAAGAAATTGGAAAGTTTAAGTTTGGTACGTTATCATTACAGTAACGCTCGTTAAATTTTTTTAATTTAGGTGTAATAATAAAGAGACATCAACAAAACCACCAAAAGCGAAGAAGAAAAAATTAGAAGAAAATGTGTGGAACCCATTAGACTGCACAGCGGTTCATCCGGAATCATACTTGATAGCTGAGCGGTAAGCTGCTACTAATTTGTTATTGAATAGATTGTGTCTCGTCTTTAATTGTTGATTTACGAAAAAATTAGAACAATATTAGTTGTTGCAACGTTAGATTTTTGTATACAAATGGGTTAAAAATAGAGCGGTATAAAGAAATTATGATAACTTTCGAAAAAAGGGGAGGGGCAAATAAAAAAAGAAACATAGTGATAATTTTATCGTATAATTCCAAATAACTTTTACTATAAAGTTTCTATATAGAAATATTTTGCAAAATAAAGCAAATCTCAAAAAATCAATGCCTGAACAATTGCGATTTTTAATTTTAATGCTGGTAAAAAAATGAAGTTAATCAATAAAAAGAAAAAATGATTAAGTAAAGGGAGGCGTAAGAAAAATTTTAAAAAATTAATGGTTTCGATGTATCCCCCTTTCTCAAATTTTTACATTGCCAACTCAAAGGGGAGATTTCCTTTCTTTGGCTACTCCTATATCCCTAGTAGTCACCATAAGACAAACAAAATTGTAAATACTGGCCCCATATTGGTATTCCACAGTAAATGAAAGTAGTACCTATAATATGTCTTGCTGCTGCATAATCCTGAAAAAAATTTACTTAGTTGAAATCCCATAATCCTGTGATCATGTAAAACTTTTTTAAAACTTTGTAAAAACTCGTAATATTATCACAACCAAGAGTTTGCAATTTCGACAAATTGTCGTTTTTTCAAAAACTCACATATGTATAAATTTAATGCTCATAAAAACAAAAACTATAATTTATGGATTACAATTTTTAGTATAATAGAGAAGAACGGTTATTCGAAATCAGACGTTGGCTCTTCTCATTTATGTCAAAATATGGCAAAATTAGCAAAAGACATAGATTGGCTGAATACAAACGCTGTTAATCAGCAGACCGACAGAGCTACTTTGCAGCAAATAGTCGAAGCTCTTGCGCAGCCAATCGATTACGACTATAGACAAGGTGACTAAAAAAGATAAAAAATTGTCCTATAATTTAAAAAAAATTTACATTTTTGTTCTAAAATATTGTTTAAAGAGCGATTAGGTACTAAACAATTTTCACATAATATTCCTGTTATATAAAATTACAATTAGGTACAAATTTTACATTACAGTGAATGAAGCCGTGACTAAATTCCACGGTAGTCTCTTTAAGGTGACCGACCCTTGGGTTCATTTCTTTATTCATTTGTTGGAACTGCTGTGAAATGCTTGATTTGCTTATTTATTAAGTCATTCAAGTGGCGAAAGAGCAGTACAATGAAAAGAGTATTAAAACTAAAACATTATTCAAACATAATACAAGCACACATGAAGATTTACATCAAAACGGCAGCATACAGGCTGTATGAATTGTGCTGCAGTTTAGATGAATATTGGTGGCTAGCTTTTTGATAGCTTTAAAGACTTAGTGGTTATGTAATTCTTAGTGTTTTTTCAGTTTTAAAGAAAAAAATAGCTATACCAAACACTAATTTTAAGTAAAAAAGTATTTTTAACGCAATTTTAAGCTTTTTATATTAAAAACACTTGTTTAAACCTCAAAACCTTAGTTTGGAGAGGGTTACGAATCTATATAAAAAAAATCGATATCAAGTAAGTAAAATCCGTTAAAGCGGATGTTGGACATAATCCCTACTGTTGTTAACAAGGGTGGAATAGTATAAAAAGGTTTGCTTGAGCAGGATAGCGGTCAGGATAACATGATGAAAACCACATTCCTGTTAATTGATGTTTAGTATTAATATCGGTTAAATAGTACATCATAACAGACTAAAAAATACCACAAAATAGCCGATCCTAAAGAGAAAAAATTTTGGGTTAGCATAAAAATTTAATTGGGCTAACCGTTAAAAACCCATTGCTGTTAGTACTGAATTTTTTTCTCCCTCTTTCCCCCTTCTTTAAAAAATAATTGGGAAATACATTATAACGCAATGCTCTCGTTTTTTTAACGTTGATTTGACTGCCATTCTTCAACTATAAAACCAATGTTTTGATAATCATTAACTAACGCTAACAATAATTTCCAAATGTTATATTGAAATTTACAAAATGAAATACATTTTTATTAGGGTAACTGCCTTAACTTAGGCCACTTTAAAAAAAAGTTTAAACCTTCACTGATTTTTAAATGTAACAGAAATATTCAAATTTTGCACTGGAATAACAAATATAGCTATTTTTTAATTTTTAGACCAAATTTTGGCTTGATTGAAAAAGCCAGAAAAAACTTATTCAAAAAAATAAAAAAAGGTGGCCGAAATTAAGTCAGTTACCCTAATAAAAATGTATTTCATTTTGTAAATTTCAATATAACATTTGGAAATTGTTAGCATTAGTTAAATGATTATCAAAAAAAAGGATTTATGGTTGAAGAATGGCAGTCAAATAAACATTAAAAAAAAGAAGCATTGCGTTATAATGTAGATTTCGACCGATTATTTTTAAAGAAGGGGGAAAGAGGGAGAAAAAAATTCAGTACTAACAGCAATGGGTTTTAACGGTTAGCCCGGATAAATTTTTATGCTAACCCGAAATTTTTTCTCTTAGGATCGTGTTTTTTTGTGGTATTTTTTTAGTCTGTTATGATATTTAACCGATATTAATACTAAACATCAATTAACAGGAATGTGGTTTTCATCATGTTATCCTAAAGACCACTATCTTGCTCGAGAGAACCTTTTTATACTGTAGCACCTTTGTTAACAACAGGTAGGGGATTATGTCCAACATCCAGCTTTAACGGATTTTACTTACTTGATATCGATTTTTTTATATAGATTTGTAACCCTCTCCAAACTAAGGTTTTGAGGAGGTTTTAAACAAGTGTTTTTAATATAAAAAGCTTTAAAATTGCGTTAAAAATACTTTTTTACTTAAAATTAGTGTTTGGTATAGCTATTTTTAGCTTTAAAACTGAAAAAACACTAAGAATTACATCAAACACTCAATCTTTCAAGCTATAAAAAAGCTAGCGACGAATGTATAGTCTAAACTGCGGCGCAATTACCATACAGCCTGTATTGTTGCCGTTTTGATGTAAATCTTCATGTGTGCTTGTATTATGTTTGAATAATGTTTTAGTCCTAATACTCTTTTCATTGTACTGCTCTTTCGCCACTTGAATGACTTAATAAAATAAACAAATCAAGCATTTACACAGCAGTTTCCAACAAATGAATAAAGAAAAAAACCCAAAGATCAGGTCACCTTTAAAGAGCTACCGTGAAATTTTAGTAGGGCTCATTTCATTCTAATGTAAAATTTGTACCTAAGTATAATTTTATTATATAACAGAATATTATGTGAAAATTGTTGTAGTACCTAATACACTCTTTAAACGATATTTAGAACAAAAATGTAGATTTTTTTTAAATTATAGGAACAATTTAAGATCTTTTTTAGTCACCTTGCTATAGTGCATTAATCAATTGGCTGCGCAAGAGCTTCCAACTAAGTGCTACAAAATAGCTTTGTCGGTCTCCTGATTAACAGCGTTTGTATTCCGCCCAATCTATGTCTTTTGCTAGATTTTTCCATATCTTGACATATAATGAGAAGACCAATAACTGATTTCGAATAACCGTTCTTCTCTATTATACTAAAAATTGTAATCCATAAATTATAGTTTTTGTTTTTATGAGCATTAAATTTATACATATGTGAGTTTTTGAAAAAACGACAATTTGTCGAAGTACAAATTCTCAGTTGTGGTAAGTGTACGAGGTTTTTACAAAACTTTAAAAAAGACTTACATAAATACAGCAGGGTTATGGGACTTCAACTAAGTAAATTTTCCAGGATTATGCAGCAGCAGAGAGACATCAATACGGTGTACTTTCAATTTTACTGTGGAATACCAATCTGGGGCCAGTATTTGCAGGATTTTTGTTTGTCTTATGAGTGACTACTAAGGATATAGGAGTAGCCAAAGAAAGGAAATCTCCCCTTTTGAGTTGGCGATGTAAAAAGTGAAGAAGGGGGATACATCGAAAGTTCGTTAATTTTTTAAAATTTTTCTTTGACGCTTCCCTTTACTTAATCATTTCTTTCTATTGATTAACTTCATTTTTACCGGCATAAAAATTAAAAATCGCAATTGTTCAGGCATTGATTTTTTAGAGATTTGCTTTATTTTGTAAAATATTTCTATATAGAAACTTTATGGTAAAAGTTATTTGAAGGGAATTATGCGATAGAATTATCGCTCTATGTTTCTTTTTGTTGCCTCCTCTTTTTTTGGGAAGTTTATAATAATTTCTTTTTTATACCGCTCTCCTTTTTAAGACCTATTTTGTTATACAAAAATCTAACGTTGCAACAACTAATATTGTTCTAATTTTTTAGTAAATCAACAATTAAAGACAAGAACACAATCTATTCAAATAACAAATTAGTAGCAGCTTACCTCTTGGCTCTGCAGAGTATGATTCCGGATGAACCGCTGTGCAGTCTAATGGGGTTCCACACATATTTCTTCTAATTTTTCTTCTTCGCTTTGATCGGTTTTGTTGATGTCTCTGTATTATTATACCTAAATTAAAAAAATTTAGACGACTTAGAATTTTTCTGCTAATGAATTGACGTAACCAAACTTTAAACTTTCCAATTTTATTTTATCTCTCAGAATTAAAAGGACCCAAATTCAAATTGGAAGACCGAAATCGATTAAGAGTTTCAGAAAATTGCGTCATGGTGTGGGGATAATATTTAAAATATTAAATTTCTTGGGAGTCCGAACCAACTTTTCCTATTTTTTTTTCTCTTATGCTTAACGTTTTTGTTCTTTTGGTATTATTTAATGAAATATTCAGAAAATTTTGGGAGAATTCAGGTTATAGTTAACATCTAATCAGAAACAATGGTTAGCCGCAAAACAACAGCAACATAACAACCAGAGAAATTGAAGTGAAAGTGAAAAATACGTCTGAAGATTTAGAAACTACCGAAATTTAGAATTTTTTTCTCATACATTATCATGTCCTTTAGCGATAATAAGCTTCACAAACTTCTATTGATAAAAATAAAACAATTTAAGTACCCTTGATGAATTCGAATAAATCCAGCACATTGAAGAAATGTCTTGGGACCTATTCCTTTCAAATTTCGAATTTGCATACGATTATGAATTCGACCAACTTCTTGTCTCAATGTGATAATTTTACTTGCGAGAGACTTGGAAAGTCCAGAAATTTTTCTAAATTTTAGGTATTTTCGCAGATTTTATAGCACAGCAGTACAGATGCACTATTATTGAAACAATGGTAAATGTAGCATACCAAATTATACCTAAGCTTTCATTTTGGTCATTAATTTAGCATCATGCTAAAATCAAATTTTCATAAAAATATAAACGCGAAACCTAAAAAAATTAATGGATAAAATGAATAATGTAATATTGCTATATTTTTTTACTTTTACAAAACTATCTTATTTTTTGCTATAATATTTCTTTTAAAATCGTCTTCAAAACTATTAAAAATTATATAGGTTTTAAAAAGGAACACATAAAATTTTGGTGGTCCCAGTACTAAAAACGCTAAAAATGGGGTATTCGAGGTATGCCCCAAAAAAATTTTTGGGACGACCCCTCCCAAATTTCGGGGGTCGGGTATAGCCCCCAAAATCCGGGAGGCTGCCCAACTATAAGCAAGACCTATTTTAATAAAACCCATTAATTTCTCGAACATTTTCCTTTTACACTTATAAAATCTTAAAAGTGCGGTGCGGAGTCAAACTTTTTGTTTTCAATTTTGATAATTTTTTGTGAAAACCTAACCCCTGCTCCCAATAGCGCAGAAAAATTTTTTAAACAAAATATCTTCTGTAGTTCAGGAGTTACGATCCCTAAAAAATAGCGTTTTTCGACAATTCTGTACGTGAAAGATTGCTCAATGAGTATAACGATTTAAGTTACAAGTTAGGTACTCAAAGAAAGAGGCTACTTTCTACTTTAATTTGATACCTTGATTGTTAAGATTTGTGCAGTATTTGTCGAGATATTGCGTTTTTCGTACAAAAAACACTGGATTTTTTGCTAAAAATACAGAGTGAAGCAAACAAATGTTGGGCAAACTTCACAAAATCACTGCCGCCATTTGGTGTTTTTAACGAAAAAACTGCGGGTTTTTTGTACGGGAAACGCAATATTTCGACAAATATTGCACTAATGTTAACGATCAAGGTATCAAATTAAAGTAGAAAATACCCGCTTTCTTTGAGTACATAATTTGTAACATGAATCGTTATACGCATTGAGCAATCTGTCACTTACGGAATTGTCGAAAAACGCTATTTTTGGGGGGTCATAACTCCTGAACCACTGGAAATATTTTGTTTAAAAATTTTGGTAGGTTTTATGGGGCAGGAGTATAGGTGGGCAGCCTCCCAAATTTTGGGGGGATTCACCCGGCCCCCGAAATTTGGGGGGGTTCCCAAAAAAATTTTTTGGGTATACCTCGAATACCCCATTTTTAGCGTTTTTAGTACTGGGTGGGACCCCCAAATTTTAGGGGGGGGGGTGTCCGGGGGTACCCTTAAATTTTAGGAGGGGGGTGTCGAATATATTCGGGATTTTTTTTGGGGGGTAGAACCCCCCGCCCACCAATGGGCAGGAGCATACATGGGCAAGTTGGTCCGGAGTGAGGGGGGGTTAAACCCCAAATTAGAGGGGGGTTAAAATCCGAGAAACGCAAAATACCCATAATATCGTGTTTTTTTTTCTGGAGTACATTTCACCCATATCGTTTTTTTATTTCAAAGAAAAAATCGTCGTCACTACGGCAAAATGAACCACAGTTCGCATAAAATATATGTGCATGTGACTTATTTTATATTTAAAATAACACCCTATTAACTACATAGTGAGTCACAGTCGCGTATATTTTATAATGACAATGGCTCAATTTGCCGTAGTAACGACGAAATAGGTAAAAAACGCTAATTTTAGGTCAAAAAGGCCTTTTTATTGCATTTTTGAGCTTTTTACTGTTTAAAACATTCATTTTGACCTCAAAACTTAAGTTTGGAGGCAGTTAGAAGTCATTTTAAAACATTTTTTTTTCTTCATTTTTCCAAAATTGGGAGGGTTAACCTTTTCTCCCCCCCCCACTTCTGAGGGGGTTAAACCCCCCTTCTCAAAATTTGGGGAAGGGAGGTTAGGTTAATCCCTCTAACCCCCCCCTCGTTCCCATGTATGGGCAGGGTAAGGTTTTCACAAAATATTATCAAAATCGAAGACAAAAAGCTTGACTCCGCACCGCACCTTTAAGTGATTTTAATCTTATCTGAATGAGTAGAGAGAGATCCGCAATTCTATTATTATTGATTAGTGCTGCATTTTCCTTTGCTGTAAGTCGCGTTTCTCGCCATAAAATTATTGAAAAAAAATTAAGTTGTGTATCTTTTAAACTAATTTTATTTCAAAATTAATTAAATCAGTTATCATAACAGAACGAAGAAACCATTCGATTTGTTTGAATTATTATTATTTTAAAAAGCAGGTATCCAAAATAAATAAAAATCTCTAATGATAAAAATTTAAATAAAACTGCAAAAAAAGTAGCTAAAAGCTTACTTCAGTGTTGTTTTAATTCGCACTATAGTATGTTCAAAAATCGATGTGGACTAGAAAAAATACCAAGTAAACATTATTGTTGCAACGGAATCGTCGATATACAAAATTTTTATTAACTTAGATTTCAATCATAGTTACACACTGATGTAACTGTAATCTAAGTCAACCCTGTAGTTGACGTAAGATCACTTAGAAAATATTTCATTTCACATTAATTTTGAACTAAAAGGAACTCAATAAAAATGTAAGGTAATGTTAATGCATAATTGTGTCTGTTAGAGACTCTTCCTTTCTTCAATATCATGCTCCAGAGCTCTGATCCTCTTAAGTGAGCGTTTCAAGATTATACAATATATTTTTCTATCACCATTAGGACTATTTCTATCCTTTTTAATAAGTTTAAAAAAATTAGGTCACAAAAATGTTGATAAATTTTTTATGACATTACCTAATTTTTTTATGAAATAAGTACAAAATATAGCGGAGCCCCAAAGCTCTCGAAAAATAAAAACTTCATTTTTAGAAAGATATGTTGTGTTTTAGTTTTTCAAGGCATATATTGTGTGTTTTATTTCAGTTTCGTCGGGAGAAACAAAGGAGTTGGATTATTTGAATGTTAACCCGCATAAAAAATACTATACGCTATAACCTCTTTTTTTTAATATACATTTTATTTTTTTATTTATTTAGGTTTCTAGAAGCTGAAGCTTTAGCTGCCTAAGGCTAAACCTTTTTTTACAAAATTTTTTTACATTACTGGAACTTTACACTGGTGTCTTTACTAATTTAGGATACCTCTTTTAATACATTTTTGTGTAGATAATTTTAAAAAAGTATTAATGTTTCTGTGCTCACTGTGTTGTCTCAAATTACTCTTTATTTTATTTTAAAAATAAAAATATTTACTGCAACAGTTCCAACGAGCAGGTGTTAACATCAACACCAACAAAGCTGACACATTCTTCTACAACAGAATTTAGACTATTTAAAAGCGCTTTTTCGCCAACATCATGCTAAAAATAATAATAAAGTACTATAAAACTTCTAAAAATACTTTTGAAACTATTAGCTATAATTAGACATAAATCTTACAGAAATTAATCATAAAAATTTAAAAATAAGATTCAAGCAAACCAAACCTGATACATTCCAACGCCAATATGTTTTGGTTCAATTTTAACTAATTCCGCCAAGGGATCTTGCAGTCTTCTGGCAATAGAAACTGAAACAATTTTTTTAATTTTTGATGTTTTTAATCAACAAAAGCCAAAGCATATTTTTAAAATTGAAGTATAAGCAGGTGCGTAATAACAAAACTAATTTGTGTTAAAGTTCAGGTTTTTAATGGAAAATTTGAGACAAAAACAGCCTAAATTCCAGGAGGCCAAAAAGAAAAAATTCGGATAATTGGAGGAGGGTGGAGAAGAAGATTTTTTTAATCTAAAAGAGGGTTTTTTAGATTTTTTTCAAGAATATTACTGTTATCTCAAGTAACCACTGATTCATTGGATTTATTTAAGAAAAGTTTTTTGTCTGACTCAAATAAATTAAAGCTCTTTCTAAGTTTTGGAGAAATTTCAAATAGTTACGTTTAGCATTCCTTTGGAATTTGTTGTTTATGTTGGCGACATATAAGTGGCAAATTTGATTTTGTTGAAATAAAATATATCAGATGATTATTAAAAAAATTAAATCAATTGATCTGTTATCTGATCATAAAGAAAAAAAATAAGGCTAGGAGAGGAGGGGGAATGGACCCTCCCATCCTCATTGTCAGCAACCACCTTTATTTTAAATTCGTAAGCCCAGAATTCACTTTTCTAAAAAAAAACGGCCGGATGAGAGGGATGGTGGTATGAGTTACTTTTTATTTACCAAGAGCCAATTACCGTCTCCCTACCTTCCCAGAACGATTTCTGCCGAATTAAATCTCGACAATTCAATTCAACTTTTCTTAACTAAACCTCCAACCAACTGCTGTTTTTTCGCTCTTGAGCATTGAAGTATCTCTTTTGGTAGGATAAAATGGAATGAAAATAAATGGGGACGAAATTGCTGCCAACTTTTTCCTATGGAACCGACCCACAGCTGTAGCCAGTGAAAATATCCCTCGGGATTGAAGATTGGAAGCTAGCACAACAAAAACCGCAACGCTGTATTTAAATAATATAAACATTAAACTATGATGATAATAATATTTACTTACTATGCAGTAGATTAGAGAGTGAGACGTATCTCTGTAGAAAATTATAATATATCACACACTATTTCCAAAAGGTGGCTTTGAAAGGTCTTACACCAACTTTATCAATAGCTTGCCTAAGATTAAGTTTTTGTCGGCAGCGCCTATGTATGATGACTTTAATTAGCACGCGTAAAGATGATGAAGCTTCCAATAATAAAATAGTCACTCTCACCGGCACTTCTTAAGTTAGGATCAAGGTTTGGAAGTTCTTTTTTTAGAAAAGTGAATTCTGGGCTTACTTCATTTAAAATAAAGGTGGTTGCTGACAAAGAGGATGGGAGGGTCCATTCCCCTCTCTCTCTCCTAGCCTTAGTTTTTTTTCTTTGATGATCAGATAACAGATCAATTGATTTAATTTTTTTAATAATCATCTGATATATTTTATTTCAACAAAATCAAATTTGCCACTTATATGTCGCCAACATAAACAACAAATTCCAAAGGAATGCTAAACGTAACTATTTGAAATTTCTCCAAAACTTAGAAAGAGCTTTAATTTATTTGAGATCAGACAAAAAACTTTTCTTAAATAAATCCAATGAATCAGTGGTTACTTGAGATAACAGTAATATTCTTGAAAAAAATGTAAAAAACCCTCTTTGGGATGAAAAAAAATCTTCTTCTCCCACCCTCCTCCAATTATCCGAATTTTTTCTCTTTGGCCTCCTGGAATTTAGGCTGTTTTTGTCTCAAATTTTCCATTAAAACCTGAATTTTAACACAAATTAGTTTTGTTATTACGCACCTGCTTATACTTCAATTTTAAAAATATGCTTTGGCTTTTGTTGATTAAAAACATTCAAAAATTAAAAAAATTGTTGCAGTTTCTATTGCCAGAAGTGCAAGATCTCTTGGCGGAAGTAGTTAAAATTGAACCAAAAGTTTATTGCGTAATGTATCAGGTTTGGATTTTGTTGAATCTTATTTTTAAATTTTTATGATTAATTTCTGTAATATTTATGTCTAATTATAGCTAAACATATTTTCAAAAGTATTTTTAGAAGTTTTATCGTACTTTATTATTATTTTTAGCATGATGTTGGCGAAAAAGCGCTTTTAAATAGTCTAAATTCTGTTGTAGAAGAATGTGTCAGCTTTGTCGGGGTCGATGTTAACACCTGCTCGTTGGAACTGTTGCAGTATATATTTTTTATTTTAAAATAAAATAAAGAGTAATTTGAGACGACACAGTGAGCACAGAAACATTAATACTTTTGAAAATTATCTACACAAAAATGTATTAAAAGAGAGGTATCCTAAATTAAGTAAGTACACCAGTGTAAAGTTCCAGTAACCTCAAAAAAATTTTGTAAAAAAAGGTTTAGCCTTAGGTAGCCCAAAGCTTCAGCTTCTAGAAACCTAAATAAATAAAAAAATAAAATGTATATTAAAAAAAAGAGGTTATAACATTTATAATTATTTTTATGCGGGTTAACATTTCAAATAATCCAACTCTTTTGTTTCTCCCCAGACAAATCTGCAGATAAATCACAGCATTTCTGTCTTGAAAAAACTAGAACAGAACTGATATTTCTAAAATTGAAGTTTTTATTTTCGAGAGTTTTGGGGGCTCCACTATATTTTGTAATTATTTCATAAAAAAATTAGATAATGTCATAAAAAATTTATCAACATTTTTGTGACCTAATTTTTTTAAACTTGTTCAAAAAGGATGAGAATAGTCCTAATGGTGATAGAAAAATATATTGTATAATCTTTGAAACGCTCACTTAAGAGGATCAGAGTTCTGGAAGCATGATATTGAAGAAAAAGGAAGAGTCTCTAACAGACACAATTATGCATTAACCCTACCTTACATTTTTATTGAGTTCCTTTTAGTTCAAAATTAATGTGAAATGAAATATTTTTCTAGGTGATCTTACGTCAACTACAGGGTTGACTTAGATTGCAGTTTACATCAGTGTGTAACTGTGAATGGAAGTGTTAAGTTAATAAAAATTTTGTATATCAACAGATTTCGTTGCAACAATAATGTTTACTTGGTATTTTTTCTCGTCCACATCGATTTTTGAGACATACTATAGTGCAATTAAAAAACAACACTGAACGTTTTTTCACCTACTTTTTTTGCAGTTTTATTTATAAATTTTCATAATAAGTTTTTATTATTTGATATATTTTTAATAATAATAATTCGAACAAATCAAATGGTTTCTCGCCATAAAATTATAGGAAACTTTAATTTCTCCGTGGCGATCAATCACAGAAATGGTTCCAAATTTGGGTTTATATATTCCAATATCTTGATATAGTATGTCAAATTAAACATGTAAAATATTGTTTCAATATAATGGGCAAGTATTTTCGTTCTGTTACAGCTTTTATACTAAGCAATTTTTGTTGTTTTTTAATTGTATTAAAAAATATTTACTTACAGAATATGCTCTAACAGCTCATACTCTTAGCTTCCAGTACCAGGCCAGCTCATTATTTTAGCTCATAATTGATTCTAATATAATTTTTAACACTGGATTATTTTTTGTATTTTTCAAGGCTTTGTTTTTGTTTGAAGCTTTTGTTGGAACTACTGTTAGTGTGCTCGTTGAGCCGTGATTCCAACTCTCAGTATTTAAGATTTGACTTAAAAATGCGCCTCATTTCACAGAAAACTCACAGAAGTGTGGCTTTACATATTTTTAAAGACGGTGCGGATTCATTTTCGAAGGCAGCCTTTTACCTCACTTTTTACCTAATATTTTTACCTCACTTTTTACCTACTTTTTACCTAATTTTTACCTAATTTTTACCTAATTTTTACCTACTTTTTACCTGCGTCCATCGGAATTTTTTGTGCCTGCCACCTACAGCTCCTACCTGCATTCTTTCTAAAATTACCTTCCTCATGGAAGAAAAACTAAATGAAAGGCTAAATAATAACATAAGAATTAAATGCTACGTACAATAAACTACTAAAGAATAAAATCATTAATAAAACGTGTATTTTATATAGTTACACTCCCGCTTTTTATTTAAAAAAAACTATACATTACGCTTCTCGGTGCAATTTTTATCGGTTTCCCCGCGAAAAAAATAAACCGCTTTTATTGACCACTGTAGCCATTTTTTTTTCATTTTTACTTTTACATACAAATATTAATTAGGCAATTTAAAACAAATAATTTTAATAAAAAGCGGGAGTGTAACTATATAAAATACACGTTTTATTAATGATTTTATTCTTTAGTAGTTTATTGTACGTAGCATTTAATTCTTATGTTATTATTTAGCCTTTCATTTAGTTTTTCTTCCATGAGGAAGGTAATTTTAGAAAGAATGCAGGTAGGAGCTTTAGGTGGCAGGCACAAAAAATTCCGATAGACGCAGGTAAAAAGTAGGTAAAAATTAGGTAAAAATTAGGTAAAAATTAGGTAAAAAGTAGGTAAAAAGTAGGTAAAAATTAGGTAAAAAGTAGGTAAAAAGCTTCCTTTCGAAATGAATCCCACCGTCTTTAAAAATATGTAAAGCCACACTTCTGTAGTTTTCCTGTGAAATGAGGCGCATTTTTTAAGTCAAATCTTAAATACCGAGAGTTGGAATCACGGCTCAACGAGCACACTAACAGTAGTTCCAACAAAAGCTTCAAACAAAAACAAAGCCTTGAAAAATACAAAAAATAATCCAGTGTTAAAAATTATATTAGAATCAATTATGAGCTAAAATAATGAGCTGGCCTGGCACTGGAAGCTAAGAGTATGAGCTGTTAGAGCATATTCTGTAAGAAATATTTTTTAATACAATTAAAAAAACAACAAAAATTGCTTAGTATAAAGTGGTAACAGAACGAAAATACTTGCCCATTATATTTGAAACAATATTTTACATGTTTAATTTGACATACTATATCAAGATATTGGAATATATAAACCCAAATTTGGAACCAATTTCCGTTATTGATTCGCCACGGAGAAATTAAAGTTTCCTTACTGAAACAAAATATTAAATACAAAAAAATTGCGATAAATTCCGTATTTTTGTTTTTTATGTGTTATTTCTTATTTTTATTGCAATCATGAAACCTATTTTGGCAAGAGTCTGTGAATTTAATCGCGTCAGATTTATCCTTGATTCCTGCTCTTGACATTGTAAATAAGTATGCTATAATTGTTCATCAAAAACCTAAATATTTTTTCCCAAAATATTTATAATTCCTGAATGTCATATTGCGGCTGACGTTTAAATACAGTTAGTGCGTTCGCCGTTTCCCGTTTTTGCATGCCTCGTTTTTCCGTTGGCAACGGGACCGTTGGTATTATTGTTGGACCCTTTTTTTGTCACCGGTTTTTTCCGGCGGCTCCCAGACCGTAGATATTGGTGTTGGACCCGTAGCTACCGTAACCGCCGGCCATTTGATAGGCCACGATTCTGGCGTCCTGGGGATATGACTGCGCCGGGCGGCTTTTGGAGGCCAGCCCCGCGGTTATTTGGGGACCCACGCTTTTAGAACCCCAGGGGCTCTGGGCGCCCACTCGCATTCCGGAAACCATCGGATTGCTGGTGCTGATTAACGCAGCCTAAAGTATTATAGACTAAAAATCCTTTCCCTACAAGCGGGTTAAGCCCAGTAAAATGGGCACATAAGATAAGGCTGGTATAAGAATTTTCTGGAGTTCCTTTAAAGTGATTTTTATGTATTTTGCATGTGGCATTGCTCTAAGTAGCCAGATGTCAGGTTTATTACGATAATTTTAGGAACTTTAGCCGAAGAGACTTGAAGATGCCTAACGCCAAAATGAATAAGTTATTGCCTGAAATTGGACACTTGGAGCTGAAAATATTAAATCGCAGAAACTTAAGGTCTCTCCGGACAGTTTCTTAAGTATGGAAAATCGCGATTTTTGGCATTTTTGGCGTGAAATACAGGAATATTTCCATAAAAAATTAATATGAGTATTAAAAAGGCAAAAATACCACGATTATAAAGTGCACATTTATTATATTATTGGCAGTAGTTGAAATAATTAATATTAGAATCAGATTGCAACGAAATTTTTTTAAAACCCTTAGAAATATGCACTACTCATTATTTATTAGGGAAAATACTTCCAATAAAGAGGAATTGTTACTCTTTTTCATGTACGTAACAATTTATGGAAATATTTTTGTATTTATGGTTTAATATAGAATTTTCCGTAAAAAATGGGGGTTAATTTTTTTTCAAAAATGCGGTGATACTTCGATTTAATTTAATTTGGTAAAATTTAAAGCTCCAGATGGTATATTTCTATTGAAATTTATAATTTTTGGTAGGCCATAATATTTTTTGTATTTTTTAACGCATAAATAGTTCTATCGTGTGTTTTATCGATTTATTTCAGAGGGTTTGTTTATAATCCGCTTTTATAGCTCATGAACCCATGGTTGCAATGGATTAATCGGTTAGCGCATCGTCAAATTTTTGGAAGGTAAATTTGATCGATCTTGGTAAACCAAGATCGATTCCCACATAAAACATATTTGGCCATAATTTTTGTTTGATTTTAATCATGTTTTGTTTTTATTTTTTTATAATTTTTAAAATTTATTTTACATAAATTCAAAAAATATCATTATTGTAAACAAAATTTGTTGTCTGCTTTTCGCCAATTAATCAAATTTTTGTCATTTGAATATCTTAAAATATTATAACAATACTCTCTAAGTATAATAATTCAAAAATAAATTGTTTGTAAATAAAAATGGGTAATTTTTGCTCTTTATTGCAATTGGTTTACTACAAAACGCTCTGCAATAAAAACTGTCCGGAGAGACCTTAA
>JASAMX010004061.1:0-16179 GCA_030248175.1 Microlaimidae sp. YZB2_3 | reverse complement strand
GGTCCGGACCCCCCGGGCTTTTTAGGGAGGGGTCGATCCCGGGTGCGAGATTTCAAATTTAGGGGGGGTCAGGGGGTCCAATTTTTTAGCAAAATTTTTTTAACTCAATAATTTAAGTGTTTTTAGGTCTAATATTGAATTTTATGTATTAAAACAGCCTATTTAGGCCTAAAAAGTGTATTTAAACACAGTTTTTAACTAAAAACCCGTGTTTTTGACAGTAAATAAAAAAATATACTTCCAAATTGGTCAGGGGGGAGGGGGGGGGGGAGGGGGGTCTCAGCCTTGCTAGGGGGGGGGTAGGGCCGAACCGCTCTCGCGCTTTGGGGGGGAGGGGGGCCCCCTGAATTTTTTTTTCTAGGGGGGGGTCCAAAATTTTGGCTCTCGGGGGGGGTGCACCCCTCTGTCCCCCCCAAAACACCTATGAATGCCCCCCTCCGCTTTATTGGAGGATTTGCCCCCCCACCAAAAAATGAAAAAGTACCCTGCAATTATGACGTCATTATCGTGATTTTTTTGCAGTTTTTAGCCGATTTCAATGTATTTTAAGCCATTTTAGACATATTTTAACCTTATTTTCGCTTTTTTTGTCTCTTTTCCCTTCTTTTTTCTCTTTTTTTCTTTTCCCCTGCTTGCCCCCCTGTTTTATTGCACCCAATTTCAAAAAAGTTGCCCCCCATGTCCCCCCCCCAGTAAAACCCCGGGGGGGCAGAGCACAGGTCTGCACAACAAACACAAAACAACACCAACACTCAAAACTCCAAATTAAAACTAAACATACTACAAATAAACATCAATGGCATTAACACAAGCATTACAAAGCTACAAATGCTAGCCAACAAAACTCAAGCAGACATCATCACAGTGCAAGAAACAAAACTTAAAGCATGGCAAACAAATACACCAAAACTACAAGACTACACCGCGTGCAGACAAGACAGACAAGGCAAAACTGAGGGAGTTCTACTCACATATATACACAAAGACACTATCTTGTCCCAACACAATCCTGCTCAAATTCCACAACAAACACAAAACACTGCAGAGCTACTCATAACACGCATACACAAAACACAAAAGCAACACATAGAGATTGCTAACATATACATCCCTCCAAGGGACACTGAATCAGCAACAACAAAAAACAACCAAATAGCAGACACAACACACATCATACACGATACACCAAAAATTTTTTAAAATATGCACTAAAAACTGCTTAAAAATTGTCACCTGGTGTTTGCGTGAACATACATTTTACCTTTGTTTTTTTACCTAATTTCTCCGCAATTATGTCTGATCTTCAAAATTACCAGGCGATAAAATTGTATATAACACAAGACAACTATCTATTTTCTGATGTCTTTAAATTTTGCAAATGACTATGGTGTAAGTTATAATAACAAAAAATATTACTGATAATATTAATTTTACTGTATATATAAATCTGACCTTCCTGCGTAGCAGGAAAAATTTTTATATTGATTAATTTTTGATTTTAGAATGCAGTAAGATTTGTATTAAATTTTTATAACTCAATATTTGAAAAGTAAAAAAAATCTATACAAACTGCCACGCTTCACCATGGGGGAGGTGGAAAGGTGGACAACCCAACAAGTGTAAAAACCATTGTTAAGGGGTTTAAAACAGTGATTATCAAACCTACATATCTTATAATATATGAGTTTTATTTTTTTAGTTTTTTGGGTATTTTCATGCTTTTGAAACGCATCAGAAATGTTTCTGAATTTATATATATAAAAAAAATTTTTCTCCCGAAATTCAAAAAACGTAAGGGTCTCCCCCCCCTTATGAAAAAATCCGGCTTGTTAGATTGGGGGGAGAGGCGGCCGCCCCCTGGCTACACCACTGCTCTGAATGGTTTTATTACCGAAGGTAATGGCCTGGTTAGGGTTGGGCAAAGGGCCTTTACTCAGCGTCTTGATGGTCTTCCCTACTTTTCCAATGTTGGTACAGCTGTTGAAGGTAGACAAGGTGTTCCTAGCACTTTTTCCGCTTATCTTTCCTCACAGACCTGTAGATTCAGCTCATGTAAACAGTCTGGTTTAGGGTTGCTCTTCTTCAGTTTATCATTTTTTCGGTAAGTGCTTTGTTTTTATCATTCAGGTGCGGAGTGAACAGACAAATTCAGCCTTTGGGAATCCACTTTTTGGCAGCTGCATTGACGGTTTGGTGAAAAAATTTCTCACATTCATAAATATCATTGGGTGGCATTTGGAGGCTAAAATCTCGTTCAAGTTGTGCAGTAAATTCTGGCCAGTTGGCTTTGGCCAGGTTCGGATACGTTTTGCGTGGTGAATATAGATGTTATTGAGATGTATCCAGCTGCACACTGATGATCACAGGTAGGTAATCCAAGCTCAGCTGAGTTCTTGTTTGCCAGTCAGTGGTTGAGAGAAGTGACATACTGGCTAGAGTAATGTCAGGTGAGGTGGCTTGCCCATTGGAAGGGACACGAGTTGGAGTGTCTTCATTAAGGACTCCAAAATTGGAGGAGCCAATTTCCTCAGCAAATTGTTCTCCATGACAATTGACAATGGTGGAATGCCATAATGCGTTGTGGGCATTGAAGTCACCAAGGATTAAAGAGTCTGTGGTGTTGTGGAGCAAAGGCATAAGAGATAGCTGATATGTAGCTTTGCAGCTACTTCCAGGGGGTAGATAGACAATGGTAAGCTCCAGTCTGAAACTGTCAACGCCTATGCAGATCTTTTGTATCTCCAAGTGCTTATCCCAGATGTCAACTCAAAGCTCCCTGAACTGGATGCTGTGGTGAACTAGAAATGCGATACAGCCACCGCCACCTTTGTTCTCTTCTGGGTCTTTCCTTAAGAGTGTGTACCCAGGTGTTATTGGGCTTTTCTCTCTTGGTTAACTTGGTTTCCTGCAGCGCAGCAATCTTGATCTCATGGGACAGCATGAAATCCAAGATTTTATGGATCTTGTTGCTTATCCCGTTGCAGTTAAACTGTAAGATGTTTAGGCTGGACGCAGCAGTGGAGACCTGGAGCCATGGGCCAAGCAGACTTGGAATGTCAGTAGATGTTGCAGATGTTGTGGGAGAGTTGAACGGTTTGCACGATGAACAAGCATAATTGCTTCTCCATTCCGTCGTTCTCCATTCCATCCGTCGTCATTTTTTAAGTCCACTGCAGTTCTTTCCAGTTTTGCTGAAATGACACCACCTGTTGCAGATGGAACGCAAAACAGAGGCGCAGTTCCAATTAATGTTAGAGTTACACACCGAGCAGATCCAGGAACCGGGGTTTGGGTGTATTCCTGAGGCCAGCAGTAACGACCGGATCAGCAAAGCTGGCATTGACTGATCCCAGTCCAAAAACACGGCGAGTCAGAAAGATGGGGAGTTGGGAGAAAGGTATCCGTCTATTACAACGTTTATTCCTCTGGAGTTTCCATCGTTAACACTTCCACCACGAGTAGGCGACAGGAAAGAAGTCGCACAGGTGTTTTGGTCGGGTCTGTCGGGGGATTCCCCCCCGGGTGGAAGTCAATTTTTTGGGGGGGTTCGGCCCCCCTGGCTTTTTGGGGGGGTCGCCCGGGTGCGTTTTTTTGGGGGGGGGGGGGTCGGGGGGTCCTTTTTTGATTTTTTTTTTTGGCTCTTTTGTTTTGGTTTTTTTAGGTGTCTTCTTTCCTTTTCTGTTTTAAATCTTCCTGTTTGGTCCTGACCCCTCTTTCTTTTTTGTTTTTGACCCCGGGCCCGCTGTTTTTGATTTAGGGTGGGGTCATGTGGGTTGTTTGTCGGGGGGGGGAGGGGGGACCGCCTCGCTAGGGGGGGGGGGTGGGGCAGTACCGCTCTCGAGCTTTGGGGGGGGCGGGGGGCGGCCTAAATTTTTCTTGGGGGGCGTCCTTTATTTAGAATCTCGTGGGTTGCACCCTATGTCCCCCCCTTCCCTATGGTTCCTGATGGCTTGGCGCCCAGTTTCGCTCTGGTTTGTTTTCTCCCGCCCGCTCTCGTTTTGCCTTGCATGGCGGTGGGGCCCCCTAATTTTCTTCCTTGTTTGTCACTCTTAATTTTGCCTGGTGTTGTGCACCCCCTCCGTCCCCCCCCCCACTGCTTCCGCTCAGTGCCAATCCCGTAGTTTGATTTTTTTCTCCCTTCCTTTTTTTTCCACACGACTTTGGCTTTCTTGGTAATTTTTTCCATATAGGTACCCTAAAAAATATGAACAGGCTGCGATTATTGCGATTGCTGTACCTGAACAGTTTATAATATATCCTAAAAGTATGGCAGTGGTATTTCCATTGCCTTCCTACTGGTTTAATTTAACGTGGGTGCATAGCCAGAGTTTCTGCTGAAAGGTCACTAAATCCCACTTATTTCTGAAACAGTCATTCTGCCAATCTCTGCTAATGTAATATTTAACTATTAAAAACATTTTTTGTGCTAAAAACATTAGATAATACGTTATTAGGTCAAAAACAATGTATTATTTATATTTAACTTTATTTTATAACTTTAGTTTTATTTACGTTTTTTTGACTTTACACCACTCCTTAAAATCCCTTGTGAGGGGTGGGGCCATTGACTAAAACCCTATACCAGCAACAGTGCTGATACAGGGTTTTATACGGTCATGAAATATCCACAGCCGGCCAACCTGTGCCTTTAAAAAACCATGCTTTAACCTTTAAAAAAAACGGTCACTCTGGAAATTTTTTTTGTACCGGTCTCCCCCCCCCCTTACAAAAAAATAAAGCCCTGGATGCGCTCCTGTTTAAGAGTTAAAATTTTGAAGCAAAATATGTGTCCTAATAGGGGGATCAGTAGTAGGCTTACCTAGGGACAAAGCTCTCCAGCGGATCAAGCATAAATGAAAATGGGGGGAGGTTGGAATCCAATTCAATCCCCTGCTCACATAGCCCTGGGACCGAATTTACTAGACGCCCTAACAGCTTAGGACCACTAGCTGGAAAGTGTCCCTAAGCAGTTTAGTGAAGTGTTGTATTTACTAGAATCCCTAAATGGTAAGTGACACTAGCAGATAAGTGGGAAAACGCTAGGGAGGTGGGTACCTCCCCAAAAGCGTCCCTAACTTAAATATTAAACAACAAAATAACCGTTTTGCAAAAAGAATTGTTGTATATTTTGGAAAAAAAAACATTAAAAATAATTTACTAAAAAATCAATTTCATTAAATTAATGTGGGATTTCGATAAAACTATTGTTAACTTGAAACAATGCATAATGCAAAGTGAAAAGTGCGCAGCCTGCTGCGCACACAGTGATTTACATAAAATGCGCATTTTTGTCTGGAACAAAAAGTTTAACAAATATCGGGGGTAAATCGTTACGCACGCATTTTCCATACCGCGATTTTATTTATTTGAACTAGGGTAAATTCAATAGTTGTTCTAATTTTTTTTGGATTTTTTTTAAATACTAGCCGCACTTTTTTTGAAAGTTTTATAGGTATTTTCTATATGCTTTGAAACAATTTCGAGCTTTTTATTTTATAGTTGAAGGGGCCGCTGGACCAATATTGGTGACCCATATCAAACGTGAGGTTTTATAGGTTATAATCACGCCGACAATTTTGCAGCCAAAATTAGCTCTGTTTCAGTTCAAACTAAAAATGATAATTAATAATTTATAAGAGTTGCATCATTCAGAAGCAAAAATCTAATTCACAGATTTTTGAATTTTGAGATTCTTTTATTGTTAAAACTCTTAACCACAGCTTCCTTTACATAATAATGACTGATCGTCCCACCATGGGAAGCCTTCCGGATTTTGGAGGATACGCCCTTTCCGAATTTGATGGGGTGTCCAAAAAATTTTTTAGAGTATCCCCCAAATCGCCAATTTTAAATAGCACTAGGACCCACCAAATTTTAGAAAGGGTGTCGAGATTACCCCCAAAGTTCGAGCGGCAAAAAGAGGGATGGCGGTGTTCGCAGTTTCGGGGGTTTTTTGATGGGTGATGTTGTAAAAAAACCTAAACCAACCTTTCTGCAAACCTACGGGAGTACCCCCAAATTTCAGGGGGGTGTCGCCAGTTTCAGAATTTTTGGAGTTACCAACCCTTCCCGTTCCCAACTCAAAGCTGAGCTTCTTCAAATTTTAAGGCAAGAGGTGCATTTTTCAACCACCGGCCGAAAACTTTGAGGATGGGTACAGCAGGACTTCAAACAACAACATAAATATCCCACGCGAGATAAAAATAATAAATATCCCGAAAATTTGGGGGAGGGGGAAGTTTTGTTAAAGTTAAAAAGCCTCCAGCCCTGTTATGGCCACCTGAGGTAAATTAAAGCACACTGGAGTCGTAATAATAAACATCATCAAATTTAATTAAAAACTACTTATTGAGTTCTATATCGAGATCAGCATTAGTTTTGTTTAAATCCAACGTTTATCACCTCAAAATTGGATAACATTATTTAACCATATTTTTTTTATTTAAAAAAACTTACAAATCAGAATTTTAAATTTGTTTTAAGTTGATAAATTTATAATACAGTACCTATTATTGATTCCTAGTTATAAATCTTACTTATTAGTGATTCCTAAACCTTAGCTATATCAACATTGTGAAAATAAAACATAATGTTTTGGCTATATTATTTTATTCAAAATGTTAAAAGTCTAAAAATTTATGAAAAATTTCAAAAACATCTATTTATAAACTAATAAATAACAAACAGGGTTGTATAAGTCTTTAAAAGTGTTAATTTTTTTATTTTTTTGGCATTAAAATCGACGTTTTTGCATGCTAGCGATTTCCTGTTTGCTGTTTTGCTGTTTCCTGTTTTTATTTTTTTGCGAATCAGATTAGGGTGACTTTAAGTGACACCAAGATTAGGGAAGTCTAGTAAATAAAGTTTCTCACCTTCTCTTAATGTTGCCCTAATCCTAGTGGCACTAAGAGGTTAGTAACACTTGTTTATAAGTGCGTCTACTAAATTTGGCCCCTGAAACTGCTCCCTGCCCTAGAAAAAAAAAGGCCAGGGTGAGTAAGGTCCATAGGTGAACACGGTTCCGGCAGCTAGAAGGGGTGGTTACGTAGGGTATATCAGATTTTTAACTCCAAAAGGGGGGCATTAGGGGGGGGGTCTGGACCCGACCCCCTAGAATAAATCCAGCCCCCTCCCTTTCCCCCCAAAGCTCGAGAGGGGTCCGGCCTGACACACCCTAGCAAGGCTGACCCTCTCCTGACCAGTTTGCAAGTATAATTTTTTATTTACTGTCAAAAACATGGTTTTTTAGTTAAAAACAGTGTTTAAGTACACTTTACTAGGCCTAAATAGGCTGTTTTAGTTTATAAAACTTAATATTAGACCTAAAAACACTTTACTTTTACTTTTAATTACCATTGTTAAAAAATCCATGGGACGCCCTCCCTGAACCCCCCTAAATTTGAAATCTCGCACCTCGGGTCGACCCCCTCCCCTAAAAAGTCCGAGGTGTCCAGATCCAGACACTCTTAGACTCACCCAAAAAATTTTGGCCTTTCACCCAAGGTGGATCCCCCCTAGTGGACCTTACCAAAAACATCTATATTATGTCATGAACCTCCTAGTTTTTTAGGGGGGGGGGGGCAGGGCCTGTCCCAGTATTTTTGAAAGGAGGGGGCCAGACTCTAGAAACCTGAAGACGGACGCGAAGAGTCTGCCGGGGGGTCGGGGGTGTCCCCCCAGCCGCCGGAGGTCAAATTTTTTGATTTAGCATTAAAAATGAGCAAAATTAGGGCTTAAAAATATCTATTTACATTAAATGCAAGGCAGCCAGGACGGCAGAATCCACTTTTGGCATACCCCAAGAAAGGAGGTAGGGAGAAGCATGGTTCATAACCATACATGGTCAAGTTGGTCCGGAGTGAGGAGGGGGGGTTAAACCCCAAATTAGGGGGGGGGTTAAAATCCAAGAAACGCAAAATACCCAAATCGTTTTTTTCTGGGAGCGGATTTTACCCATATCGTTTTTCGATTTTAAAGGAAAAATAGGTAAAAATCGCTAAATTCAAGGTCAAAAAGTCCTTTTTATTGCATTTTTGAGCTTTTTATTGCTTAAAACATTCATTTTAACCTCAAAACTTAAGTTTGGAGGCAGTTAGAAGTCATTTTAAAGACATTTTTTTCCTTCATTTTTCCAAAATTGGGGGGGTTAACTTTTTCTCCCCCCCCCCCCCCCGTGTGAGTGGGGGGATTAAACGTTAAACCCCCCTTCTCAGCATTTGGGGGGGGGTTAACCCCCCCCCCCAACCCTCCCGTGGCCATGTATGTTCATAACGGAGTTACCTTTGCTTTTACCTCCCCCCACCTCTCTGTAGCCTACCTCGTCTTCCTCATCTCTAGCCCCAGCCAACCCAGAAAGGGGGGCGTGGCCCCCTGCCCCGTGCCCCCCCCCCTGGCATAGGGCCTTGTGCCATTGAGCCACCAGGACTGTGCTGACCTTTGGGCAGCACCTAACGGGCCTACGGGTTCCACTACCACCTAAACCTGGTTGCTGGATCTTTTCTTTTATAGAAATGTGTCCAGCGTGGCATGGCTAGAGTGTTTGTTGTTGTACGTCGGCCACACATGGCAGTTTTCCATCTAGCAAACCAGTGGACAAATAAAGCTCTATTGTGTGTGGAGTTTGTACCACTGGCCTTGCAGGAACACCTATACTGACCATGTACGACGTTAAGTAGTAAGATCAATATTAGGCGCGACTTAAAAAATCCTTTAGACAAAGACCTCGGAATGGGTGAACACTGCATGTAGTGAACACTCTAGCGGTAAAGGTTGCCAACATCGTTATTAATGTTGGATGAAGAGTCTTAACCATAACCATCAGAAACATTTTCGCCCCTCCTGACTTGTTTTAGCGCCTGCCCTTTGCATAATCTGCATAGGGAAGATAAGTTTCAGGTTATTCAACAACAACAACAACAGATTCTAGATTTTTGTCTGTTAGCCTTATTTTAAATTTAAGCTTAAAACGGACTAATTCGACAGACAAATGACATCTTGAACAGATTCTAGATTTTTGTCTAGAGTCGATAATCGATATCAATAATCAATAATCGATATCAAAAATGTACCTCTTTAAAATTATTTTTTAATTCCAATTGATTGTTTTTCAAAAACAATCAATTGGAATTAAATATAAATTAAATAATTCCTTATTATACCCTCATCATAAACTTTTTAGTTTCCCCACCCACTATTTAAAATTGTGTGCAAACTGCGGCTCCAAAATCCTCAAAACAAAAAAAAGAATTTTTTATAAAAGCACATTATTAAACAATCACATATCGCCCAGGCTTAGGAAAAAATTAAAGTTCATACAAATGATCAACCTCCGACAATTAAAAGGTGAACGATACAAAACATATTGGTCAATCTGTGTCTTTACCATAGGTGGGTAGAGGGGGGATTGGGGCATACATAGGCACGGGGGGGGGGGGGGGGGTTTGGGGGGGTTAACCCCCCCCCCCAAATTCTGAGAAGTGGGGTTTAACCCCCCCCCCACTCAGAAGTGGGGGGGGGGAAAAAGTTAACCCCCCCAATTTTGGAAAAATGAAGAAAAAAAATGTCTTTAAAATGACTTCTAACTGCCTCCAAACTTAAGTTTTGAGGTCAAAATGAATGTTTTAAGCAATAAAAAGCTCAAAAATACAATAAAAAGGGCTTTTTAACCTAAAATTAGTGTTTTTAACCTATTTTTCCTTCAAAATCGAAAAACAATATGGGTAATTGGGAATTTTTTGTTTCTCGGATTTTAACCCCCCCCCCCTAATTTGGGGTTGAAACCCCCTCCCCACTCCGGGCCAACTTGCCCATGTATGCCTCAAATACCCCATTTTTAACGTTTTTAGGACTGGGGTTCCGCAAATTTTATGAGGGGTGGGTTTCCGGGGTACCCCAAATTTTTAAAGGGGGTCTCGACAGTAATCGGAATTTTTTTTTGGGATGGGGTATGAACTATGACTCCCTCTCTTTTCCGCCCACCTATGACCCTAGGCCCCCTCTAGTTCTTGTAATGCTATTAAGCTAGCGCCCAGGGTAAAGACCTTTAGCGTGTGACGATTTTCCTCTATGGGGTCAAGGGGCCCAGTATCTTAACTCGAAAGCAGCATTTTTTCCGGAAAAACTGGAAACTATTTACAAGGTTGTCCGTAGTTATATCAAGCTGAACAAACCCGTTTCATATTGTTCATATATTTAATTTATATATTCATACACAATATTAGAACTAATTATATACTAATACCGTATTAGTTTATAGTTAGTTCTAATGTTGTGTAAGATATGAACAGCAATTTACAATTTATAGGGAGAGATTGGGATTTTCACACAAACAAACAAACAAACTTCTTAAACACACTGGACTGGACAACGTATTTCTACTCAGAACGGCTACATTCTTGTTCATGTATTTAAAATTTTATCCACCCCGCGCATAAATAATTACTCATAAATGAGAATTGACTGGCAAACAAGGATGGTTGGCTGGCTACTCCGGGTAAATAGCCCTTTAAAAGCTAGGAGGGGGTCCAGGGATGGTCCGTATCCCCCCTAGCTTTTTAGAGGGGGTCGACCCGGGGTAGACCACTTTGAAATCTAGAGGGGTGGTCCGGAGGATTTCGGTTTCCAAACAAAGTTATTTTAGATCATTCATTAATTCAAGTTTTTTAGCACTAAGAATTTTATACGCCAAAATAAGCTTTTTATGTAAAAAAATACCAATGTACTGTTTTTCACTACAAAAACATGTTTGTGACAGTAAATTTTGACCCAAATTTATACCCAACATTTGGCTCGGAAGGGTGGGGGAGGGTTCGATTGAAAATTTCAGAGAGAGGGGGTAAAGTGTCTAAATTTTGGGGGGAGGGGGGTCTTCTAGATTTTTTGTGGGCAGGAGGTGGTCCGAAATTTCGATGGTAAGGTGGTGCCCACCCTATTCCCCTAATGCTTATGTTATAGTTATACTTAATTGTGTTTCTTGTTTTTTTAGTTGCCGGTCTTAATAAACAATAATTTTCCTGTTATTCCTGATAAGAAAGGCATTTTCGGTCACAGGTATTATAATAAAATGATATTAAGTATTATACTTTAATTAGAAGATATTAAATGATACCTAATTTAATTTTACATGTCAGTTGGTTAGGTTCTGTCAACTTAATTAATTTTATTTTTACTTTTTTTCTGCCATAGCCACCGGATAAACGAACGACAACGAAAACCTAGCTATAAACCAAATCTGTAAATGTGAAAATCAAAAAGGCATCACCAAAATCCTTGCAAGAAAATATGCCCGTCAGTTTTTTTTTGTTGATTATAATCAATTATATTGGAGGCCGTGGCTTGCCCAGGATTTCATTTGGGAGGGGGGGCGGTCAAGAGGTAGGGTAAATACTAACCCTAAGAGGGTCTGGGGGCGGCAGCCCGCCACAAATAGAGGGTCTGGGGGGGGAGCCCCCAGCGGGGTCAAGGGGCAGAGACCCTTGTCAGGGGGTCCGAGGGGTAGAATACCCCCCGGGGGAGAAAAAACGCCAAAATACACTAGAAATTTGAATTTCAGATAATACATATTGCAAAATTTATTGGTTTGTATACCTATACATATAAAACATGTGTTTAAAACGTTAATAAAAAGACAATAGTGTTTTTAGTAGTTTTATTAAACATGTATGCCCTAACTACTGAACAAGATAATTGATTTGAAATCGAAAAACTAAGATAAATTGTCAATTTAAACTACCCACGTAGCGGGGAAATTTTGATTTTTTAATTATTAATATGCTTATGTAGCATAGGTGGGCGGGGGGGTTAGGGGGGTTATACTCCCCCAAAACTTTGGATTTTGCTGACACCCCTCTAAATTTGGGATACCCGGGGACACCTCCCCCCAAATTCGCCTCCCGGAAAAATTTTTAAGCGTTATAAAAGGACTAAAAAAAATTTTCCACGCGTCGCGCGGAGAGTTTATTACCTTGTTTATGTCATATACTTCGTTATTTTCCTATTATTCAATAAAAATAAGTCTATAAAACAAAGGAAAAATTTTTTACAAACAATTTGATACTTTAAAGTTTTCGATTTCCAAAACATTACAGCTGAAAAATGGGTACATTGAATTACAGCTGAGCAATGCAAAGTACCAGAAAATGTTTTTAAAATTACTTCTAACCTTTAAATTTTTAATACCACTATATCTATATAACAAATCTAAAGGGGGGAATCCAGTGTGGTCGTATCAAGATTAAAAAACAAAGTAACAAAAATTTGGAAGTGGAGACCAATTAAAACATAAAGAATGGGGTGGGTCTAGCGTGGTCATACCAAAAATATATAATATACCGAAAAATGTGCAACTCCTATATAAAAAAGTGCAAAAAAGTAAGCCATTATAATGAGCCTCTCCATTTAAATGACACTCTCCACTATAATGGCATAGTAGCCATTTTAAAAGCGAGTTAAAATGGAGAGAAAGCTATTATAATAGCTATTTATTGATTTAATTTCACTTCATATATACTTTTACAATTGTAATATTGTCCGGGCCGCACGAGTTTTTCCGTGTTGGTTTAATACTGTCCAACACGGTAAAACTCGTGCGGCCCGGACAGTACTATTACGCTTGTATAACATATAAAGTGAAATTAAATGAATAAATGGCTATTATAATGGCTTCCTCTCCATTTTAACTCGCCGAATTAAAATGACTACTATGCCATTTTAATGGAGAGTGCCATTTAAAAGGAGAAGCTCATTATAATGACATACTTTTCCGTACTTTTTTATATAGGAGTTATATTTTTGGTCATACCAAGATTACAAAACAACGTAATACAATTTTGCAAATGGAGACTATAATAATTAATGGGACGCTGAGTGAAGCGCGAAAAATTTTTTTAAAAATGGTCGTTCTAGACCCCCTAAATTTTTATCCTTGGCTACCCAAAAGGTAAATTTTTATCCAAATTTTTCCCTTTGCCGACCTAAAAGGGGGGTCTAGAGACCCCCCTGGCTACGCCCATGTATTTATATAATCTTTAATTAAATATAAGATTATGGATTAAAAAGTTTGTGATACTTGACTTAATAATCAAGACAATAATATTACTATTCTATTATTACGTAATTATTAAAAAAAACTATGATTTCTAATCTAATTATAAGAATATAATAAACACATTATTATTAAAAGAATTAAAAAAATAAAAGTTGCAATAATGTCTTATTTTAATTTTACACAGTTTTAAAGCATTTATAAGCTTGTTTTACGTTTTTTACGCGTTTTAAGCCCATTTTAAGGCAGCGCGGAAATATTGAGTGCACTCCCCTCAAAATTTGGGTCTTGCCGGACACCCCCTTATACCCCCCAAAATCCGAGAGGCTGCCCACCTATGTTATGAAAGCATCAGAAAAGTTTCTGTATTAATATTAAAGAAAAAAATTTTCTCTCCCAAAATTTAAAAAAACGTAAGGGTCCCTCCTTACGAAAAAATCCGGCTTTGCCGAATTTCGTGGGTGAGGGGGGAGGGCAGCCGCCCTGCCGCCGCCTCCCCCCCTGGGCACCCCCACTGACTGCCCCCCCCCCTGGGCACCATAGATGAACAGGGGGTAGGGTGGGGTACACCCCCCTAGCCTTAATATTTTGCCCCTCCCCCCTAGAAAAAATCCAAGTGGAGGCCCTTTCCCCAAATTTTCGAATTTTTTACCCCTGACCCCTCTTTAAATTTTAAAATCTGACCCCCCCCCCTCCTCCCCTCTCGAGAAATTTTTAAGTACTTTTTTATACTAAATTTTATTGCAAAACGTGAATTTTTAACACAAATTCATGTTTTTACACCCTTTTTATACCTAAATATTGCTTTTTATTCAATAAAATGTTGTATTATCTTATATAAAACTATTATTAAATATTTAATGGTTTAAAAGTATTTTGCTTTGGAAATCGGAGCCCACCGGACCCCCCTCTAGGTTTTGAAATCTTCCACCCCGGGTCGACCCCCCTAGAAAGCTAGGGGTGATTCGACCCCCCCCCCTGCTAGGACCCTCCTCCTAGATTTTGAAATTTCATTTACCCGGGGTAAACATCCCCCTAGCTTTTTGACCGTGTTCATCTATGCTGGGCACTCCACTGACTGGAGGTGGCAGAAAACTTTAATAATGTTATCCCTCTAAACTCTATTTTTAGGGCTTTAACTTTACTACCTACTGGGGCAGGTCCCCCTTTTTTTACGGGTGTGGCGTCCTGGCTACCTAGAGGAGGAGGGTCAAAGTGTTTGGATCGAAAAATATAACATAACACTCCCCCTCCCCCCCAAAAAAAACACAAAACTTTTCTTCAATGCTTACTTAAGCTGCTAACAAAAAATTAGCCACAGAATTAAATAACTCGTGGTTTGAGTGGGAAGTGCAGCGAGTTTACCAGTGCTTTCTATGTTAATATTGATTGATAAGACGCTATAAAAACACAAAAATTAAAAAAAAAACGTAAATTTTTTCCTAATGAACAAAGATTTTTTTAGCATGGGAGGTCACGGTGCCTTAACAATTGCTCTTAAAAATCCGGGTACTTACTTATCGGTTTCCGCATTTTCTCCTATATGTAATCCCTCGCAATGTAAATGGGGAGAAAAAGCCTTTACGGGATACCTGGGCTCTGATCGTTCTATCTGGGCAAACTATGACGCTACTTCACTTATAAAGACGTACAAAGGAGCCTCCTTAGATATTCTTATTGATCAGGTATCTTTTATGAAAATGTTACTCATAAATAGATAGGCGGCCTATTGGATTTCGAAGCGAAGACATATTTGTGGAAGATAATCACAGATTTTAGGCCATCTAGTAATTAAAGTTTAGTCCACTTAAAAATTTCAGTAATTGGGTGTTCCCAGTAATTTTTGAGTTTAGTTTTAGCAGGGGGATCACAGAAAAAAAGAATATTAGAACTGAGCTGTAGAAATAGGGAAGTTGAACGGCAGCAAAGAATACTGGGGCCTATTTTATAAAAATTGCTTGTAATTAATTTACAGCTGTAAACTAATAAACGCATATTTTTTGTATTTTTAATTAAAAAGTATAGTAATAAAATTGTGTTCAAAATCTAAAAAATTACAAATTTATAAATCCGTAAATTCCACATTATTTATATACATATTTTTTAATTAATAGAATAAGAAATTAAACTCGTTTATTAATTTACAATTACAAATATCTTTATGAAATAGGCTCCAACAACGTTTTTAAACTCAAATTTATTATTTTAAAACATTTTATTATTATTATTGTATTATAAGTAATGTTATCTATATCTTTGAGCTCCAGTGCAGAATTCGGGTTTTGAGAGTTCCAAAGCATGATACTGAAGAGTACACAGATGTAATCCACAATGTAATCCGCAAAGTTGTCGTAGCACTGGACATGTCCAAAGCATTCGACATTGTCAATCACCACACACTCATACACAAACTTGCACAAACACAAATACCAACAACAATCACAAAATTCATAAACAACTACATCAAAAGCTGCAAAGCATACACCACATACAACAATCATAAATCAAAACAAAAACTCATAAAAACAGGAGTCCCACAAGGCTCTTGTCTATCACCCACACTATTCAACATCTACACCGCAGACATTCCAGCACCACCACCAAACGTACACATCATAACATATGCAGACGACATCACAATATACGCATCACACCCAAACCACTACATAGCACAACAACAAATACAACCGTACCTACACGTAATACAAACATGGACAGACAACAACCAACTCACACTAAATGCAAGCAAAACAACAACCACACTATTCACACCAGACCCTGCATAGTACAACACACAACTATCACTACAAATAAACAACACAACACTCATCACAACTAAAAACCTAAAAATCTTGGAGCTCACTTTTGACCCCAAGCTTACATTCAACACACACATTGCAAATACGCACAGCAAAGCACGCAAAACACTCAAAATCATTAATGCACTCACAGCAGCATCGTGGGGTAAACTAAAAGAGACACTCACTCACACATACAAGGCAATCACTTGACCAATAATCAAGTATAGTACAATCTGGGGCCCCACAACATCAAACACACAAATTAACTTCAGTGTCGCAACAGAACACACCACAGACACAAACACACACATACGCACAGAGGCTAAAGTCCTCCCA
>JASAMX010004060.1:0-14603 GCA_030248175.1 Microlaimidae sp. YZB2_3 | reverse complement strand
GCTTAAACGAAATGGAAGAAGTAATACAAAAAATGGGCAAGTTGGAGTGTGTTTGGTTTTCTAATTGTTATTTAATCTGAAAAATAACAAAAATATGAGGATTGTGCTATATTCTGATTGTTTCTTTTTTTGGGGCGTGGAGGGAAGGAAAAAAGTGCTCATTATGCATAACTAAGAAAAGGTTAACAATGCTGAGACTCTTAAAACAAGTAACATGGAATGCTACATTACAATCGCGTTTCAAAAACAACTGCGTTGAGATTATTTAAAAATATTGGCTTGAACTAACAAAACTTTGTTTGCTTTATGTATAAAATTTTACACACAGACAATATTCAAGCATGCAGCCAAAACAATATATTGTGGCCATAGGCGAAATGGTTCGAAAAGCTAGAGGGGTTACCCGGGGGTAATCTGATTTTTGAATTTTAGGAACAGACCGGATTGCCGTAGCTTTTTAGGGGGGGGATCCACCGGGGTGCGAAATTTTGAAATGAGAAGGGTGTCAGGCATACACTGGGGAAGTTGGTCCGGAGTGGGGGGTGGGGTTAAAGCCCAAATTAGGGGGGTGGTTAAAATCTGAGAAACGCAAAATACCCATATCGTTTTTTTCTGGAGTGCATTTTCCCCTATTGTTTTTCGATTTTGAGGAAAAAATAGGTAAAAATCGCTAATTTTAGGTTAAAAAGCCCCTTTTATTGCATTTTTGAGCTTTTTATTGATTAAAACATTCATTTTGACATCAAAACTTAAGTTTGGAGGCATTTAGAAGTCATTTTAAAGAAATTTTTTTTCTTCATTTTTCCAAAATTGGGGGGGGGGTTAACTTTTTCTCCCCCGCCACTTCTGAGTGGGGGGGGTGACCCCCCTTCCCAGAATTTGGGGGGGGTGAACCCCCCCCCCCCCCCCCCCCCCCCCCATGTATGGTGTCAGGTGGTGTCCGATGTCGAAAGCAAAACAGTTTTAAACCATAATAACATTAATACTTGTTCTTTTTATAAGATAATACTACATTTTATTGAATAAAAAGTGATATTCTCGTGTAAAAAAGGTGTAAAAACATGAATATGTGTTAAAAAAAATCCCGTTTTTGGAAGAAAATTTGGTATAAAAAAAAGTACCTAAAATTTTCAAGAGGGGGGTCAGATTTCAAATTCTAGAGGGGGATCAGGGGTAAAAAATTCGGAAATTTGGGGGGGGAGGGGGGCCTGCATTTTCGTCTAGAGGGGTCCCAAAATTTCGAGGCTAAGGGGGTGGACCCCACCCTGCCTCCCCCCTTCTCACCTATGATCGTGGCCAGTGGGAAATCTAAGGCGTCTCCGTCTATACAGACACTCTGGGCCCGCAAGAGTAAAAATTTGAAGTTCAGACAGTTTTTTTTCTCGCTCAATCTTTTCCTGTTTTTCTTGTGGCATTACAACTGAAAAAAACTCAATTTTGTAAGTAATAAATGATTTTTCCCAACCATAGGTGGGCAGGGGGGGGGGTTGGGGGGGGTCATACCCCTCAAATTTTGATTTTCCCACCCCCCCCCCCAAATTTGGGGTACCTGCGGACCCCCCCCCCCCCATATTCGCCTCCCGGAGAAAAAAATTTTTAAGTGTTATAAAACGACTAAAAAAAATTTTCCGCGCTTCGCGCGGAGAGTTCATTGTTAATTGAGAATTTATCTTAAAGTTTTTCGAATAAACATCGATTATTCCGTTCATTAGTTAAGGTATTCAGTTTAATAAAACTACTTTAAACACTATTGTCCTTTAATTAACGATTTAAACACATGTTTAAAATGTGTAGGTATAAGAAACCTTAAATTTTGTAATAAGTATCATCTGGAATTAAAATTTCAAGTGTATTTTAGCGCCTTAAATTAAAAATTTTCTCCCCCGGTGGGCATTCTACCCCCCGGACTCCCCTGACAAGGGGCTCCACCCCTTGACCCCGCTTGGGGGCTCTCGCCCACCAGACCCCTCTCAGGGCTAGGAGGGGCCCCCAGCATAGGTGGAGCACGGTCGGGGTAGCTAGAGGGGGGGGGGGGCCTCACCCCGGGAAATCGAATTTTGAAATTTTTAGGAGGGGGGGTCCGGGCCTCCCCCCAGGTTTTTAGGGGGGGGGGGTCGACCTGGGGTGCGAAATTTTGAAATCTAGAGGGGGGTCAGGTGGGGTCCGGTGTCCAAAGCAAAACAGTTTTAAACTATAGCAAGAACTTTAAATAATTGTTCTTTTTTCATACAATAATACTACATTTTTATCATAAAAAACCATATTCACGTAATTAAAAAGGGTGTAAAAGCATAAATATGCTGATGAAAATTTATGTTTTTGGAAAAAAATTTAGATAAAAAAAGGTACCCTAAAATTTTCTCAAGGGGGAAGGGGGGTCAAAATTTCAAATTTCGGTTAAGGGTAAAATTCGGAAATTTGGGGGAGGGGGCACCTAAGATTTTTGTCTAGGAGGGGGGCCGAAATTTCGAGGGTGAGAGGGCGGAGCCCACCCCTGCCCCCCCCCTTTCTTATCACCGGCCCCCAGACCGCTGCTCTGGAAAATGAAATCTTGGCCACGCCACTAAAAAAAGGGGCTGTCTGTTAAACCGAAATTTTTCCTTTTGCTGACCTAAAGGAGGTGTCGAGACTCCTTTTGGCCACGCCCATGTATGTATATAATCTTTAATTAAATATAAGATTATGGATTAAAAAGTTTGTGATATCTTGACGTTATAATCAAGACAAATAAATATTATTATTCTATTATTACGTAATTATTAAAAAAATGTGATCCAAAAACTAATGATAAGAATATATAAACACATTATAAATAAAAAATTAAAAAATACAATTTGTAAGTTGTAATAAAGGTCTTATTTTCAATTTTACACAGTTTTAAAGCATTTATAAGCTTGAGTTTTAATTTTTGTTGGTTTTTTTAAGCCCATTTTAAGTTAGGCCGTGGAAATATTGGTTATTTTTTTTGTGAGGTCGGTTTGGCGGGGGGGGGGGGGGGAAAAGCTACAGTAAAACGGGGGGGGGGGGGTTCCAGACCTGTGCACAGGTCTGGTGTATTATACAGCTCTCACCTACGTTTAGTCTCTGCTTCTATAATGTTCACAAGAAAAAAGGGGGCTCCGCCTTCCCCCCCCCCCCCGGAAATTGAAATTCTGGCTATGTTCCCCGTTGTGAAAGTTTAGGTTTTAACTTTTAATATAGTGCAAAATTCGACACGTATCGAAAAAGTTAAAACCTTATATTCGCGGATTTTTAAAATCACACTTCTCACAATTTTTTATTGTTTATTTCTAAAAATAAATTTCGAACCTTCTTCAAACATGCTCTAAGTGAGTGTTAAAAATGCTCATACAAAAAGATTGCTAAAGTTTTTTTTACATGCCTATTACTTTTACTTTAAAATTAAAAAAAAAACGCTGTAGGTACTGTACAGTACAGCCCACTTAAAAAAAAGAAGAGATATCACATTATATAGTAAGAATGCCATAAATAAAAATCCGCATCCGCCAATTTTAAACCAAACATTCGAGCACATTAGGTATAGCTGCTATGTATAAACCGCAAATCCCCTTGCTATGATTTTAAATAAAGAACTAACTTATTTTTGTATTCATGATTAAATATAATTTCGAATCTAGTTTTATTTAACCCTTCGTGTTTACCGCGTCTTAAACATTTCTTGGTTTCAGTTTAAAAAACTTGGATCAGTAGCAAGGGGATTTGCGGTTTATACATAGCAGCTATACCTAATGTGCTCGAATGTTTGGTTTAAAATTGGCGGATGCGGATTTTTATTTATGGCATTCTTACTATATAATGTGATATCTCTTCTTTTTTTTAAGTGGGCTGTACTGTACAGTACCTACAGCGTTTTTTTTTTAATTTTAAAGTAAAAGTAATAGGCAGGTAAAAAAACTTTTAGCAAGCTTTTTATAGCATTTTTGACACTCATTTAGACATGTTTGAAGAAGGTTCAAAATTTATTTTAGAAATAAACAATAAAAAATTGTGGATATGATTTTAAAAATCCGCGAATATAAGGTTTTAACTTTTAGGATAGTGTAGAATCTACACTATCCTAAAAGTTAAAACCTAAACAGTTAAACAGGGACGTAGCCAGAATTTCAATTTGGGGGGGGGAGGGCGGAGCCCCCCTTAATTTTTGAAAACGTTAAAAAAGCAGGGATAAACGTAGATAAAGCTGTATAATACACCAGACCTGTGCACGGTCTGGAAATGCCCCCCCCCCGTTTTACTGTAGGATTTGCCCCCCCCCCCGCCAACCCAACCTGAGGGGGGGTGTACCCAATATTTCCGCGCTGCCTTAAAATGGGCTTAAAACGCGTAAAAAAACGTAAAACAAGCTTATAAATGCTTTAAAACTGTGTAAAATTGAAATAAGACCTTATTGCAACTTACAAATTGTATTTTTTAATTTTTTTATTAATAATGTGTTTATATATTCTTATAATTAGATTAGAAATCATAGTTTTTTAATAATTACGTAATAATAGAATAATAATATTATTGTCTTGATTATAACGTCAAGTATCACAAACTTTTTAATCCATAATCTTATATTTAATTAAAGATTATATACATACATGGGCGTAGCCAGGGGGGGTCTAGACACCTCCTTTAGGTCGGCAAAGGGAAAAATTTGGGGTTAGACAGACACCCCCTTTTTTTAGTGGCGTGCCCAGGATTTCATTTTGGGGGGGCGGCGGTCTGGGGGCCATAGATGAGAAAGGGGGGGGGGGCAGGGTGGGGTCCACCCCCCCTAGCCTCGAAATTTTGGGCCCCCCTCCTAGACGAAAATCTAGGTGCCCCCCCCCCCTCCCCCCAAATTTCCGAATTTTTTACCCCTGACCGAATTTTGAAATCTGACCCCCCCTCCCCCTTTGGGAAAATTTTAGGTACCTTTTTTATACTAAATTTTCTTCCAAAAACGTGAATTTTCATCACATATTTATGCTTTTACACCCTTTTTATACATGAATATGGTTTTTTATTCAATAAAATGTAGTATTATCCTATAAAAAGAACAATTATTAAAGTTATTATAGTTTAAAACTGTTTTGCTTTGGACACCGGACCCCACCTGACCCCCCTCTAGATTTCAAAATTTCGCACCCCAGGTCGACCCCCCCTAAAAACCTAGGGGGGGAGGTCCGGACCCCCCTCCTAAAATTCAAAATTCGATTTACCCCGGGTAACCACCCCCCCCCTCTAGCTACCCCGACCGTGCTCACCTATGCTGGGGGCCCTACTAACCCTGAAGGGGGGTCTGGGGGGCGAGAGCCCCCAAGCGGGGTCAAGGGGTGGAGCCCCTTGTCAGGGGAGTCCGGGGGGTAGAATGCCCACCGGGGGAGAAAATTTTTAATTTAAGGCGCTAAAATACACTTGAAATTTTAATTCCAGATGATACTTATTACAAAATTTAAGGTTTCTTATACCTACACATTTTAAACATGTGTTTAAAACGTTAATTAAAGGACAATAGTGTTTAAAGTAGTTTTATTAAACTGAATACCTTAACTACTGAACGGAATAATCGATTTGTAATCGAAAAACTAAGATAAATTGTCAATTAACAATGAACTCTCCGCGCGAAGCGCGGAAAATTTTTTTTAGTCGTTTTATAACACTTAAAAAATTTTTCTCCGGGAGGCGAATTTGGGGGGGGGGGTCCGCAGGTACCCCAAATTTAGGGGGGGTGTCAGCAAAATCCGAAATTTGGGGGGTATAACCCCCCCAACCCCCCCCCCTCCCGCCCACCTATGGTTGGGAAAAATCATTTATTACTTACAAAATTGAGTTTTTTTCAGTTGTAATGCCACAAGAAAAACAGGAAAAGATTGAGCGAGAAAAAAAACTGTCTGAACTTCAAATTTTTACTCTTGCGGGCCCAGAGTGTCTGTATAGACGGAGACGCCTTAGATTTCCCACTGGCCACGATCATAGGTGAGAAGGGGGGAGGCAGGGTGGGGTCCACCCCCTTAGCCTCGAAATTTTGGGACCCCTCTAGACGAAAATGCAGGCCCCCCCCTCCCTCCCAAATTTCCGAATTTTTTACCCTTGATCCCCTCTAGAATTTGAAATCTGACCCCCCCCCTCTCGAAAATTTTAGGTACTTTTTTTATACCAAATTTTCTTCCAAAAACGGGATTTTTTTAACACATATTCATGTTTTTACACCTTTTTTACACGAGAATATCACTTTTTATTCAATAAAATGTAGTATTATTTTATAAAAAGAACAAGTATTAATGTTATTATGGTTTAAAACTGTTTTGCTTTCGACATCGGACACCACCTGACACCATACATGGGCACGGGGGGGGGGGGTCGGGGGGGGGGGTTAACCCCCCCAAATTCTGGGAAGGGGGGTTTAACCCCCCCCCACTCAGAAGTGGCGGGGGGAGAAAAAGTTAACCCCCCCCCAATTTTGGAAACATGAAGAAAAAAAATATCTTTAAAATGACTTCCAACTGCCTCCAAACTTAAGTTTTGAGGTCAAAATGAATAGTTTAAGCAATAAAAAGCTCAAAAATGCAATAAAAAGGGCTTTTTGACCTAAAATTAGCGTTTTTTACCTATTTTTTCTTCAAAATCGAAAAAACGATATGGGTAAAATGCACTCCAGAAAAAAAAACGATATGGGTATTTTGCGTTTCTCGGATTTTAACCCCCCCCCTAATTTGGGGTTTAACCCCCCCCCCCACTCCGGACCAACTTGCCCATGTATGCCTGACACCCCTCTAGATTTCAAAATTTCGCACCCCGGGTCGATCCCCCCCCCTAAAAAGCTAGGGGGGGTCCGGAATCCCCTCCTAGAATTCAAAATTCGATTTACCCCGGGTAACCCCCCTAGCTTTTCGGACCGTTCTCGCCTATGGCCACGATATTGTTTTAGTTGCATGCTTGAATATTATTGTGTGTAAAATTTTATACATAAAGCAAACAAAGTTTTGTTAGTTCAAGCCAATATTTTTAAATAATCTCAACGCAGTTGTTTTTGAAACGCGATTGTAATGTTAGCAGCATTCCATGTTACTTGTTTAAGAGTCTTCGCGTTGTTAACCTTTTCTTAGTTATGCATAATGAGCACTTTTTCCCTTTCCCCCTCCACGCCCAAAAAAAAAAGAAAGACAATTCAGAAATCTAGCACAATCCTCATATTTTTGTTATTTTTCAGATTAAATAACAATTCAAAAACCAAACACACTCCCAGACTTTTGCCATTTTTTGTGTTAAACGCCAAACTATTTTTTTCGACCGTCAAGATGTTCTGGAGTGACTGTCCAGTGTCCACAGATGTGAACAATCTGTAGACCTATTTCGTCAGAAAGACTAATTTGTAAAATTTGCAAGTATAAAAAGTGTTGAAAACTCATGCCTTTTTAACTTCTTTTTTAAAATGGAATAAAATGGCCAGTTAAAACAGGTAATAGAAAACGAAATGGAAGAAGTAATACAAAAACGCTCAAAAAATTTTTTAAAAGAAGGGTAAGGGGAGTATTATGTTCGATTCGATCTAAAAATATAATAGTGAAATTTTATGTGTTTCTGAGTTGTTTACTAGCATAAAATTTGTATATACAAATAGTCACGCATTACAATTTTAAATGCGTATACGTTAGCTAGAATTATACTTTTTTAAATTATATTTTTAAACTTATATCACAATTTTTCGTTCTTCGCAGTTGAATATTCTGTTGTAATTTTAATACGCAAATTGCAGGTTTAAAGCTATTTAACGATTCTCCTGACTTTGTTTTTGCTGTACGAGACCTTCCATGTACGCGTTCATCGCGTTCTCCTCTTTGTCCAAAGCTGCGTAGCTCCAGTAGTGTTTTAGTGTCTTTGTGAACACTCCACTTTGCCAAATTAAAACAATCGCACCGACTAGGAGTAGCACCGGACGCACGTGATTTTTATAGTTAAGATATTGTTTGTTTGAGTATTGCTTTCCTAGTTCTTTCAAAGGCAGTTGCAGTAGGTTTAACTTTTTCTGTTTTGCAGCGTCCAAATTCGCCTTATTTTCTTTTTGAATTCTTGTAAAAACATCATCATCTGCAGTGGGCATCTTTTTATCTAAATTATCATTATTTGGCAAGTTATTAATGCATCTAAATAGTTCACTTAAATTTGTGCGATTAGACGGTTTAAAAAACTAATAAGAGCTTAGATGTAATGTAAAAACTAATAAGAGCTTAGATTTTTTAAATCCCGCTTTTTCATAAAATATACAAAATGTTTTTATTGTAGTTTTGTTTGAGCTTTTAATTTTTATCACTAAAATACTCATTACAACTCAAAACTTTAGTTTTAAGTGGTTTTAAATCTATGAAAAATAACAAAAAATAGATAGGCAGTTAAATTAAGAAATAAGAAATCCGCGAATGCAAATTTTGTGTACAATTCCATCAAAAACTAGGCCTATTTTGGTGTTAAAAGTTTAGTATTAAACAAAACAGTACTTTTATTTTGGCCAAAGAAATTATAAAAGTCTAAAAAAATTTGTGCAGGTCATTTGGGCAGCCTCCAGGATTGGGGGGGAGGCAGATTTTAGGGGCGAGGGCGTTCGGGGTACCCCCAAGTTTTAGGGAGGTGGTGTCGGAAGTTTGAAGGCAGGGACGTAGCCAGGGGGGGGGGCGGGGGGGCGGCCGCCCCCCCCCCCGAAACGGTCGGACAGGAGGAAAAATAAGGATAGTGGTTGGGCGGGGGGCGGCCGCCCCCCCCCGAAATGGTCGCCAAATAGTAAAATTTGGGGGTTTTCAGAGGCTAAAAATTCAAAATTTTCTAGCGCCTCGCTAATCGCTCGGCGCCAAACTTTAAAATAATTTTAGTACCCCAATGGACCCCCAAAAACCAAAAATTTGTTCCGCTTCGCTTCGCTCAGCGGTCACTTTCTATAGTATACACACATATATCTCGTTATTTATGTTGCCTGATGCTAATGTTATTTCAAGTACTACACAGAAAGCAAAACAAACAATCATATTGGTTGATTTATGTACCTCCCCCTCCTAAATTTTCCTGCCGCCTATAGCATTGGCTCGGATTTTTTTCATATAGGTAGATATACCTTAGAAAACATGGAGCCGAGATGCTGCTCATGTGCTTTGGTTAATGTGGGTTTAGCAAAGGGGTCTGAAACTAACGTCTCTAAATTCCTTTTTTGTAAAATCCAGGCTCTGCCAATGTGTGCTTATGTAATTTTTAACTGAGAAAACATGTTTTTCCCGCTAAAAACATTAGATAATAGATTATTAGGCCAAAAACAGTGTATTATATAGCTTTATCTACGTTTATCCCTGCTTTTTTAACGTTTTCAAAAAATAAGGGGGGGCTCCCCCCCCCCCCCAAAATTTCGTGGGGGGGGGGCGGAACCCCCCCCCCCGAAATTTTTTTTTGTACTACAATCCGCCCCCCCCCAAAATGAAACTCTGGCTACGTCCCTGTTTGAAGGGTCATAGGTGGGCAGTCTTTCATATTTGGGGGGTTATACTCGACCCACGAAATTTTTTTTGATGTATACCTTAATTACCCCATTTTTAGCGTTTTTAGTATTGGGACCTCCCAAATTTAAGGAGGGGTGTTAGGGGGTTCCATACATGGGCACGGGGGGAAGAGCTTAACCCCCCCCCAATTTTAGTTTGTGCGTATAATCATACATGGGCAAGTTGGTCCGGAGTAGGGGGGGATTAAACCCCAAATTAGGGGGGGGTTAAAATCCGAGAAACGCAAAATACCCTGTTTTTTTCGGGAGCGCATTTTACCCATATCGTTTTTTGATTTTGAAGAAAAAATCGGTAAAAAAACGCTAATTTTAGGTCAAAAAGCCCTTTTTATTGCATTTTTGAGCTTTTTATTACTTAAAACATTCATTTTGACCTCAAAACTTAAGTTTGGAGGCAGTTAGAAGTCATTCCACTTTCTCTTCCCATGACTCTCGATCATATGTGGGAACTTCCCTCCCACCTATGATCGAGTCATTTTTAAACTTTCTCGTCCTCTGCCAAGAGTATCCCGCATTCCCTGGTTTTGTTTAAAAAAGAACTTGTGTTTTTAAACTTTACCTACTTATCGTTTATTCTTCTTGGTCGGCTTCGGCGTTTCTCTGTATTATTCCTGCTGGTGTAAATTTTCGAAACGGATCCTGACCAGTCACAACAGGAATATAAGCGTAATAAAACCCGAACACTCCACTTGCTATTCCAAAACCAATGATAAAATACCAATCGCTTCTGATATAAGGATGAATGCGGAATTTCAACAAAGTTTTTTGGGTCGTCAAACATAAGTGTCCGGCCAACTCTAGCTAAGGGGGAAACTTAACCCTGGGGCACCACTACCACAGGTCAAAATCTGACAAAAGCTTGATTTAAGACTTGTGAACAAATATTTATTACATTTTAATTTTATGCATTACAATTATCACAATAAATGAATAAATTTTTGAAATGTTTTGGAGTTGGTAGAGGGGCAGGGTGTTAAGGGTAGAGGCTACGCCAAAAATAGGCATTCATCATTAACAACATCTGTGCCTCGTAGGGGGAGACTACTATAGGGAAATCGCTCTTCCGTAAAATATTCCCGTACTGTTTGAAAAAGCACCGTCTATGAGCACGCATAGCTGGGCAGCCTCCCGAATTTCGGGAAGGGGGTATACCCGACCCCCGAAATTTGGGGGCGGGTGTTCCAAAATTTTTTTTGGGGTATACTTAACTTAAATACCCTATTTTTAGTGTTTTTAGTACTAGGACCCCCCCAAATTTTAGGGGGGGGGGTGTCCGGGGTACCCCAAAATTTTATAGGCGGGGTTGTCGGCTGTAATCGAATTTTTTTTTGGGGGGAGGGTATAACTCCCAACCCTCCCTGCCCACCTATGTCTATGGGTCTAAATAGGAACAAGCTATATTTTCAACACAACTTAATTGTATATTCAGCTCTACAACAGTATTGGTGCCTACAGCGATAAATAGTCCTAATAGTCTTTCATTTAAAAAATGAGTTTGACAAGTTTTATGGCTTTAAAAGTTAAACTACAAGGGTTTTTTTTGTTTTAACCGGCTATACAACATTCTGCTTAAATCCTTTACCGAATATAGTTTCTTCGGAACCACCGACGTATATTTCTAACGGGTATTTTCATAGAAGAGATCTCACTAAATGAAATTGAGAATTACACCCGGAAAATGGTATATACAGACATGTGCACTGCCCCCCTCCCCCGGGGTTAAAACGGGGGGGCACGGGGGGGCAACTTTTTTGAAACGGGGGGGGGGGGCAATAAAACGGGAGGGCAAGCAGAAAAGAAAAAAAAGAGAAAAAAGAAGGAGAAAGAGAAAGAAAAAGAAGGGAAAAGTGAAAAAAGGGACAAAAAAAGCGGAAATAAGGTAAAAATAGGTCTAAAATGGCTTAAAATACATTGAAATAGGCTAAAAACTGCAAAAAATTCGCGATGATGGCGTCATCATAGGTCAAAAATGGCGTCATATTTTTAGGGTACTTTTTCATTTTTTGGCGGGGGAGGGGCAATAAAACGGGGGGGGGCAAATCCTCCAATAAAACGGGGGGGGGGGGGGATTTTAAGACCGTGCACAGGTCTGTATATATATAAGTTTTTAAAGAATTTTTTATCACTATCACCCCAAAAAGTAAAATAATACCACATAAAATTTTGCGTTCAAAACCTAAACAAACAAACACATCGCGGTTATTATTATTATTATAAATATCAAAAAAAACTAAAATTAAAAAAAGTGGGTGAAAAAAAATTAACTTTAAGCTCTAATTCATTGATGGTTTGTTAAATTAATAGTTAATAATGGTTTAGGAATCTAATTACCCCAAGTCAGTCGATAATGATAATTTATAAGTGACGTGCAAAATCCTTCTAAAAATAGTGTAAAATCCCCATGGCAAAATTCCCCATAACGTAGTGTAAATTTTCCGTAACAATCAGAAATGCGTTTGCAAAACAAAATGTGTTAAAAAAACTAAGTTTTATTCATAAAAGCATTACAAATGTTTTAATTTTTTCCTAAGTCTAAGCAAAGTCCAAAAATCAAGCTAAATTTTATCATGATAAATTTTGTTGTATTTTCCAATTCGAAGTGTCAAAATTTAAAGGAAATATTGCAAACGCATTTTATTTATGAGGAATTTACACCACTTTATGGGGATTTTGTAACGTTTATGGGGATTTCGGCCTATGGAGAATTTGTCCATGGGGTTTTTATACGAATACGGACCCAATTCCTAATGAAGGAATGCGGACATTCTTCAAGTATAACCCACTGCAGTGGTCACCGAAAAGATAAATTGTTTAAAACCGTTATTTTTCAAGTAAATTATCGTGATAAAACTCACAAATAACATTTATCGTGGAATTTGGACCTTAATTTCCCTAAGCAACCTAAGCAAAACCTTAAAATCAAGCTAAATTTAATGTTTTGTTTGATTTTGAAGTTTTTTGATTCTCTTTCTACTCTACCAAAAAATATTTGCTCTGTTTAGAATTTGTCAAAACTATTGCCCTATCTAAACTGCGAAAAGTACCATTGACACCCATTGCTGTTTTTAAAAAGCACCTAATTGCTGCAAATAAATCGCATAAAACCGTTTCTATTTTTTTATTTTTGAGCTCTCCGCTGCCGCTCCGCTCTGAAATATTATGTTCATGATTGAACCGCCAAGGACTACCATAGCTAAAGATTTAGTAGTTTATGTTGGCAGTTTCTAGTTTTCAGCGCTCTAATTTTTCAGCGCGCCGAAAAATCATTTTTTAAACACGGTTAAACTAAACAAAAACGTTTTTTTAGTCAGCTAAACAATTTTAAACGCTTTTTTTGCATTTCCTAAGCCTAAGCAAAACCTAAAAATCAAGCTAAACTTTATCATGATAGAATTTTAGATTTTTCAGCGCGCTTAAAATTACCACTAGCACGCTGAAAATCAGAATCTGCCTTTATGTTTCGTAACTAACAAGGCTAAAGAATTTAAATATTTTTTTAATATTGTGATATTGTAAATTGTTAATTTTTGTAAGCTTCGTGTATTGAGGTAATGTTTGTTTAATCTTTTTTGGCAACAATAAATTATTAAAAATAAAAAAATAGGTTTTGCTTGGAAAACTAAGGTCTATAGTCCAGGATTCAGGTTGTTTATGATTTTTATCATGATAATTTTTTAAAATTTATCACTTTGTCTAAGATTTATTAAAAAACTATTTTAATCTAATGGGTTTTTGTCTGAAAAATAAACTGGATTTAAACTAGTAGTTCGTCCATGTTTAAAGTAGTCCATCTTGTATTCGCTTTCCGTTGACCTCTAAAGTGGCAGTTTCTAATTTTAAGCGCGCTAATTTTTCAGCGCGCTGAAAAATCATTTTTTAAATACAGTTAAACTAAGCGGAAACGCCTATGTTAGCAGTTAAACAGTTTTAAACGCTTTTTTTGTGTTTCCTAAGCCTAGGCAAAACCTAAAAATCAACCTAAACTTTATCATGATAGAGTTTCAGATTTTTCAGCGCGCTTAAAATTACCATTAACGCGCTGAAAATCGGAATCTGCCTCTAAAGTGGGTTGTTCTTGAAGAATGCCGGAATGCGTTTAAAATGACAAACACTAAATTCCACCGACTCCGACTCGGTAATTTATATTTTCAGGGACACAGGAACGTCACACGTGTCAGGCGCTTCAGAAACGAGCCTAAGCCTACGCGTTCCTACTAAGCGAAGCCTAAAAAACAACCTAAACTTTATAAAATAGCTGCGCGAAGAAAGTTTAGATTTTTTAGACTTTGTTTAAGGCTTAGGAACGCGTAGGCTTAAGCTCGCTCCTGAGCGCCTGAATATTCCTGTTCGCCTAAAAATATAAATTACCTCCGACTCCGTCTCCGTCCAAAATCTACCGTAACTTACCGTAGGTTTCCACATTATGCAAATTTTGTTACGCAAATTTCTTGCAATATATCATGAAAATTAGTCGGATTTTGATTTGTAAAAGTTTTTAACACCTTCCAAAAAAATTTTAAAAAACCTTTTGTGTCGGAAAGAATATTTTTGGCATAATGTCTTCCGAAATAAATATTTTTTTTTCTTTAGGCGGTAAATTATTCTGCATAACAAGAGTTTTAATTTTTTTAGGCTTTTATCTTGATTTTTAGGTTTCGCTTAGGCTTAGGAAAAATAAAGTTTTCTGTGTCTTGAATTGTTTCTACACAATTTTTTAACACAAAACATCTTTAATATTTATTATAATAAATGTTTCAATTTAAAACCCAATAATTGTGAATCTTAACCCTTAGCCAAACCTTAAATTCAAATGAAAAATCTTTAATCAAACAAATCAAACAAGAATTCAACCCATGTCCTTCATAGGTGAGCACGGTCGGGGAAGCTAGGGGGGGGGTGGTTACCCGGGGTAAATCGAATATTGAATTTTAGGAGGGGGGTCCGGACCCCCCTAGCTTTTTAGGGAGGGTCGACCCGGGGTGCAAAATTTTGAAATCTAGAGAGGGGTCAGGTGGGGTCCGGTGTCCAAAGCAAAACAGTTTTAAACCATAATAACTTTAATAATTGTTCTTTTTAT
>JASAMX010004058.1:0-13219 GCA_030248175.1 Microlaimidae sp. YZB2_3 | reverse complement strand
TCCAGTTTGCAAAATAGTTTTAATAAACAATTAAAAAAGTGTGATAAAGAAACAAGAAATATGAACCAACAAAGTTAATGTGGATTTTTAAGTATATTAAAAGGCTATTTTAAAAAACGTCAAATATTTTTTCTACTGTATTCACAGCCTAGGTTGATTTGGTTTTTAAACATATGCATAAAACTTACAAAATAATAATATTATTGATTTTTAAATAAGGAGTTTTTATATTATTAAGATTACATAATAGCCCAAATTAAATTTTACACAAGTAATTAATAGTATCAAGAGCTATCAAATATTCTGAAATTCTATAGAATTTAAAAAAAACACTATTTAAAAAAATTCAAGCGTTTTATTTTGACATTTTTAAGGTGTAAAATGTTTTTTAGTTGTGTCAAAACTGAATTTTGATGATAAAAAATATAATATTCATTATGATTTTTTTTAATGCATTTGAAGTTTTTTCATAATATGCTGACAACTCCTCGTTTTTCTAATGACTGAGTAATTTTATAAATACAATTTATTTGAAACTTTTCAACGTGTCTGGTACATTTAGGTACTATTTAGGATTTTCAATATAATTGGTCCACAAACGTTGCCACCTATAGATTATTAAAAAAAAGCTTTTTTGTATTATGTTCAACAAATCATGATAAACAAGAAACTTGCGAAGGAGTCAAATTTAAAGTACAAAAGTATTCAGATTTCCTTCATTCAAGTAAAGTTTTGCCGCGTTATTAAAACTTATAAAATAATGAGTGAAAAGCTAATTAAATTACTTTACTATCTAAAATACTTTCGCATTAAAAACTCGTTTCCCTACTATTTTTCATGCTGTTTCTCATATTGTTACTAAACTACACACAAACAAATGTAAGATCATATAGCATATATTTATATCAGATAAAACTAGGCTTATAAAAAAATAATATTATAATTATCACATAAAACATGATGAATATCAAACTAACAGAAAATTCGTTTATTTATTTAAATAATAGCTGTCAAAACTTTGATACGAAGCGCTTGCCCGTGTTGTGTGTGTATGTGTATAGTGCACTTTTCCAGATATCGTAAAAACCAAGAAACCTAACATAAAAATTGTTGTGGTAAGAATAAATAAAAAACCTAATATTGGATTAAAAATAACGACTCATACTTTAATCTGTATATGTATAATATGTATGCGTGATGTACAATGTTACTGTACATTACGTATACACGTAATGTACAATGTACACACTATAAATGTACAATGTACTCTCTCTCTCTCTCTCTCTCTCAATCTCTCTCTATATAACACTCTCAAAGACAAAAAAAAAAAAAAAAAAAAAAAAAAAAAAAAAAAAAAACATAAAAAAAAAAAAATAAAAATAGATAAAAAAAAAAAAAAAAAAAAAAAAAAAATAAAAAATCTCTCTCTCTCTCTCTCTTTTTTTTTTTTTTTTTTTTTTTTTTTTTTTTTTTTTTTTTTTTTTTTTTTTTTTTTTTTTTTTTTTTTTTTTTTTTTTTTTTTTTTTTTTTTTTTTTTTTGGATACTTTTTAAATTAATAAACAAGAAATAAATGTATAAAAAGTGTATAGTTTTGAAATTATTTTTGGCTAAAATTAAAATAGCCATTTTTATAATTATATTTGAAATTTGATTCCAAATAACGAAGTAATGCTAATTTATCACAAACTATTGGATAAAAAACATATAATTTTTTCTATTGATAACCAAAAGCTTCGAAACACATGCGTCCGTAAATAAACTAATTTTCAAATGAAGTCGGAAATAAGTCGAGCAAGCAAAAGCACCGGAAGCTAAAAGATAAAAAACTGTTGAAAAACAAGTCAAATTAGGTTATCAAAACTTTCACAAAACGCTGAAATCACAGTGAAAAACAATTATGGTTGTTAGTAAATTAATCACAAAAACTTACAGTAGGCAAAAAACCTATATACTAATAAAAAAAATTTACCCGCAAGTGTGGTAAAAAGTTTTTGTTTAATAAATGAGAAAAAAAAACTAAATTTAAAAATGACAGGAAAAAACTGATAGGTGCCACTGGCAGGATAGATATAATTAACTATTCATGCTTGGGTGTTGCAAAAATTTTTTTGGACTACTGAAAAAATCCAATTTTAGCAAAAGTGTCTGAAAGAAATAAATCAAAATTTTTCATTTATTTTCTTAAATAAAATAAATTAAGTTTGCCAAATAGAACGAGAAGCGATATCCTACAATAAATAATTTTTAATTCTTCAATGAAAAAACTCTAAAGGTGTTATAAGAATAATAATTTCAAAACTGAAGCAACAAAATTAAAAAAGAAAAATTTAACAAATCTAATCTTCTTAGGTTTTCGCTTAAAAACCGCTCTATTTTTTATTACTCAATTTTTGACAATGTTTTTGCTGATGAACTTAAAATTCTTAAAATTTAAGCTTAAAATCCCATTTAAAATTAAATATAGCTCGCTGTACATAGATTCTAATTTTCGATAAAAATTTATTGAATCCTTTAAAGGTGCAGTATACTAATTCGTGGTGTATTTTTATTTGCTTTTTAATTAATATTAATCGATGTATCAGGGTCACACTGAGAAAAACTCCGCCATTGTTTATACAGTGCCTGTCCCAAGCCAGGATAAAGAAGGAGGGTTACAGAGGAACTTGTGGCAGTTTACTCTGTAAAATTTTCTACGCGGGATGCCTGCAGCCAGCATTAGCTACATAGATGATGTCGTTGTTAAACGGCTAGGAGAAAAGCGTGACAGAAGTCCCTGCATTATTATTTGCAGACAAGTCTGTCGCAGTTCTGCCGCCCCTAATGAAGATCATGGATCCGGAGGTTAAAATGGGACAATTTCCTAGCAGCCAAAGGAACAGTGAAAATGGACTTATTTGAAGCAAAAATCTCTGCCGCAGGAGCAAACAGAAGAAGAGCACAGAGAAAAAAAATTGTATTACACCAAAAATTAATTCCCACCAAAAATTGTATTACACCAAAATTCCAAAACAGGAATACCGCTTGGTTATTTTTAATGTTGTATGCACCACTTTAAAAAGAAAACGTTTCTACCGAACGAATATTAGGTAAAACTTAATCGAATTCATGCTAGGGTTTTAAAAAAAGCTAGAGTTTTAGATTTAGTGTAATTCAAAAAAATTAAATGAGTACTCCCATTAAAAAATAAATTTGTTTTTACAGTGTTGGTGTGTTTTGCTGTTATTTTGGAGCTATATTAAAGTTTTACTTTAAAAAAAGTAAGCGTATAAAAAACATTTCATTTCTTAAAATTTTAGATTTTTTAATTATAAAAATTTTCCAAAACACCACATAAATCAAACACCATAGATCATTTTTTAAATAAGATATTTTTAAAATGGTATTATTCATCTAATACTCTTTTAGAATTGAACCTTATTTTAAGTTTGAACTTTTTGGTACCTTAGCATGATTTCTATAAAGTTTTATTAATATCCGTTCAGTAAAAATGTTTTCTTTTGAAAAATGGTGTATAAAAACAACGATGGAATTAACCCAGGGGAATTCTTGTTAATAACTAGTTAACCGTTGGGAATTAATTTTTGGTGTTATACAATTTTTTTTCTCAGTGTGATCTGATACATCGATCAGTATTAACTAAACAGTAATAAGAAATACACCACGAATTAGTATACTTAGTATAATTAGTAGTAACTGAATTAGTATAATTTGTAGTATACACATGAATTTTTATAACGTAAGTGGACCCACTTATCGTTATAAAAAAGAACCTTTCTTCTGAAGAAGAAACCCGTCGTGGTTTCAAAACGTCAACTAAATAAACTATTCTTCTAAGAAAATTGTCCAACATTACAGTGTTATATATTATGAATACTCCTCATAAATCACTAAAAATTTCAATTTTCCTAACTCTTTTTTTTATGTTTTTAGTTTATTTTTAGAAGCTGATTTAAAACGTGGTTGTGACTTGTGACAAAGAAAGAAAAATGAAATCTTGCAATTAAATTTCGATATACAATTAGTCAAGACAAAACTGTATCACGCTGTTATAAGAAGAACACCAGACACCTTGTGTTACAACAGACACCTTGCGATATTTGACATAATAGGTACACTTATTTTATAGCAAATTAAAACGCTATGTTTTTCACAATAAAGCTTTACATTTTATTAATTTAAATCTTCGTTGTTTACAATAAGCTTTTTTAAATTACAGTAGCAAAAATAGCTTCAAAAATAAATGGGATAACATGCATATATTTTGTTTCTAATAACAACTTAATTGTTTCAGTTAATAAAACATAAATATTAATAAAATATTTTTTCGTAAAGTTAATTCATAATCAATTTGACTAAAATTGTAAAATACATTCAGTGTGTTCGTGAAAATTGTATAAATGAAATTTAAAATAAACTTATAATGCGATAATTTGGAAGTAAATGACAAACTTAACAGGTTAATATTTGATAAATATAATAAAATTTTATCATATAAAAAATGATCAAGAATAAAATATATTTGTATCCATGTAATTTTTGTCTTTAATTTGATATAAAAATAATTTTTCAAAATAAGTATCTAAGTATCTTAAATTTCGTATTTTGGCATTAATTGTTTTCTCATTAAAATAAAATAAACCAGGCGATAAACTATTTTCCTACTAATATTGAATTATGTGGCATATGTATTTTTTATTGTGATGAAAAAAAGATCTATAGTCTTTCTATTTATTTGTTTAAGTTTGGATGATGTTAATATAAAATGTCAGCACGCTTTAGATGTTCGATGCGTGAACACGTAATTAAAATTAACCCGAGGCCTAATGTATACCAAGAAAAAGATATAAGGTTTTAATTTATTCAGAAAACAAGATATATAAATAATACCTGTCTCTTAGCAGAAAAATTTTCTTGAACATATCGAAAAAATTTTGTTACTAATCATAACTTACAAAACTTAAAACTATAGAGAGTCCCAATAAAATACTTGCATGTTGTTCACAATGATAAATTACTGTTTCTATCTGTAATCTGGCGCGGTCAGTTAGATTTTATTTGCCTATAGAATCTTTGTAAAAATATAACCTTTTAAAAAATAGACGAAAATTGTATTTTGTTGTTAGATTAATAAACTATTTTTTATCAAAAAATATTTATGAATATGTGAGCCATTTTATGGTTATAGAGCAAATATGAACAATAAAGTAATAAAATGAATTGTTTTGATCCAAAGCTATACTTTAGACTTGTTTACTAATTTAAAAACTTTGGATTAACATGGTACGGAGTTGATTAAGTCGACGAAATAAATTTTAAAACTATTAAACTTTGAAATTTAAATATTTTATTACGTTTTTGGCTTTATTTTAGGGCTTAGACTTTTTTGTTAAGGCATTAGTGTTATCTAAAATGTCGAAAATAACCCTAAAATTATGGACTCTAAATTCCCTCGGCTAGAACGACCCTTAATCCATGCAATGGTTAGTTGTCCCGTTTTCAAGAAAGTTGGGTTATTTTTCAAGCCACCAAACAATAGCAAATCACACAAGATTTTTTTGATGCGGATCGAAGTGTATGACCATCGGTTAAAAATGAACAAAAGTTTTAACCTGCATAGTCACCCGGATAGAAAGTTATTAATTGATAGGAAGTTAAGTGACCCTTTAGAAAAATAAAGAGTCACTTAACTCTTTAAGGGTCACTTTCACAAATTCGATTTTTATATTGGCCGTAACGGTCTATTCTTCTGAAAAATACCTCCAAATTTAATATTTTGGTTTCTCAGGACCAAGACTAGCATTTTGAAATTTTTTTAGCTCATTTTCCAACGATCCAGAATAAAAAAAGAGTTTGTTTCGGTCAATATAACGAATTTGATTTTTTACATTTTTTTCTGAGTTTAAAAAATGTTTTGTTTTTTAAACTGATTTTTAATACACACTGTAAAATTCGTGTTTAATGACTTTAGTTCCCAGTGCGGGAAGAAATCCAGTGACTGCATTTAAAAACATTAGGGGCGCATTTTTGGGGAAATAGCATATATTTTGATATTATATGTTTTTGATTTAATGGAAACCAGCTGCAGAAAAATAATACAAAAATCAATTACAGTGATATTCTCCGGAGCTCCAAGTTCAGAGTTAAGAGTTTTGCAGGAAGTTTTATTCTGCCAAGAAAAAAATGATTATTTTAAGTCTTGGCACATTTTTAAAGCATTTTAAATTTCCCGTATATTTTTCTCATGTTCTTAAAATCATATATTTTAGTGATTTATGCTTTTGTGATGTGAAGCAAATTATTATTATTAATAAATGATTTTTAAGAAAAGTCTGACCGCGCCAGATAACAGATAGAAACAAGTAATCGATCATTGTGAACAATGAAAGTATTTTATTTGGACTCTCAATAGTTTTAAGTTTTGTAAGTTATATTAGTAACAAAATTTTTTCGACATGTTCAATAATTTTTCCGCTAAGAGACAGGTATTATTTATATATCTTGTTTTCTGAATAAATTAAAACCTTATATCTTCTTGGATACATTAGGCCTCGGGTTAATTTTAATTATGGTTTACGCAGCGGACACTAAAGCGTGCTGACATTTTATATTAACATCATCCAAACGTAATGAAATAATAGAAAGACTATAGATCTTTTTTTCATCACAATAAAAAATACATATGCCACATAATTCAAAATTAGTAGGAAAATAGTTTATCGCCTGGTTTATTTTATTTTAATGAGAAAACAATTAATGCCAAAATACGAAATTTAAGATACTTAGATACTTATTTTGAAAAATTATTTTTATATCAAATTAAAGACAAAAATTACATGGATACAAATATATTTTATTCTTGATCATTTTTTATATGATAAAATTTTATTATATTTATCAAATATTAACCTGATAAGTTTGTCATTTACTACCAAATTATCGCATTATAAGTTTATTTTAAATTTCATTTATACAATTTTCACGAACACACTGAATGTATTTTACAATTTTAGTCAAATTGATTATGAATTAACTTTACGAAAAAAATATTTTTTATTAATATTTATGTTTTATTAACTGAAACAATTAAGTTGTTATTAGAAACAAAATATATGCATGTTATCCCATTTATTTTTGAAGCTATTTTTGCTACTGTAATTTAAAAAAGCTTATTGTAAACAACGAAGATTTAAATTAATAAAATGTAAAGCTTTATTGTGAAAAACATAGCGTTTTAATTTCCTATAAATAAGTGTACCTATTATGTCAAATATCGCAAGGTTTCTGTTGTAACACAAGGTGTCTGGTGTTTTCTTAGTATAACAGCGTGACACAGTTTTGTCTTGACTAATTGTAAATCGAAATTTAATTGCAAGATTTCATTTTTCTTTCTTTGTCACAAGTCACAACCACGTTTTAAATCAGCTTCTAAAAATAAACTAAAAACATTAAAAAAAGAGTTAGGAAAATTGAAATTTTTAGTGATTTATGAGGAATATTCATGGTAAATAAAACTGTAATGTTGGGCAATTTCCTCAGAAAATATTTTATTACTTGACGTTTCGAAACCACGACGGGTTTCTTCTTCAGAAGAATGGTTTTTTTATAACGTAAGTGGGTCCACTTACGTTATAAAAATTCATGTGTATACTACAAATTATACTAATTCAGTTACTACTAATTATACTAAGTATACTAATTCATGTGTATTTTTTATTACTGTTTAGTTAATACTAATCAATGTACATATATCAGATCACACTCACACTGAGAAAAAAAAATGTATTACACCAAAATTTAATTCCCAACGCTTAACGAGTTATTAACAAGAATACTTTTTGGTTATTTCCAATGTTGTTTTTATACACCATTTTTTAACCAAAACAGTTCTACTGAACGGATATTAAAAAAACTTTATAGAAATCATGCTAAGGTACCAAAAAGGTCAAATTTTAAATAAGATTCAATTCTAAAAAGTATTAGATGAATAATATCTTTTTTAAAATATTTTGTTTCAAAAATGATGTATGGTGTTTGGCTTATGGTGTGTTTTGGAAAATTTTTATAATTACAAAATGTAAAATTTAAAAAAATGAAATGTCTTTTTATACGTAGTTCGCTTTTTTTAAAAGTAAAACTTTATTATAGCTAACGGATAATACCATAATAACAGCAAACAAAAAAAACACAAACACCGTAAAAACAAATTAATTTTTTTAAAACGGTAGTACTCAGTTAATACCTTTTTGTATTGCACCAAATTTAAAACTATAGCTTTTTGTTACCCTAGCATGAATTTGATTAAGTTTTATTAATATCTTTCAGTAGAAACGTTTTCTTTTTAAAAGTGGTGCATACAACATTAAAAATAACCAAGCGGTATTCCTGTTTTGGAATTTTGGTGTAATACAATTTTTGGTGGGAATTAATTTTTGGTGTAATACAATTTTTTTTTCTCTGTGCTCTTCTTCTGTTTGCTCCTGTAGCAGAGATTCTTGCTTTAGATAAGTCCATTTTTGCTGTTCCTTTGGCTACTAGTAAATTGTTCCATTTTAACCTTCGGATCCATGATCTTCATTAGGAGCGGCAAAACTGCGACAGGCTTGTCAGCAAATAATAATGCAGGGACTTCTGTCACGCTTTTCTCCTAGCCCTTTAACGACGAGATCATCTGTGTAGATAATGCTGGCTGCAGGCATCCCGCGTAGAAAATTTTACAGAGTAAACTGCCACAAGTTCCTCTGTAACCCTCCTTCTTTATCCTGGCTTGGGACAGGCACTGTATAAACAATGGAGGAGTTTTTCTCAGTGTGATCCTGATACATCGATTAATATTAATTAAAAAGCAAATAAAAATACACCACGAATTAGTATACTGCACCTTTAAAGGATTCAATAAATTTTTATCGAAAATTAGAATCTATGTACAGCGAGCTATATTTAATTTTAAATGGGATTTTAAGCTTAAATTTTAAGAATTTTAAGTTCATCAGCAAAAACATTGTCAAAAATTGAGTAATAAAAAATAGAGCGGTTTTTAAGCGAAAACCTAAGAAGATTAGATTTGTTAAATTCTTTCTTTTTCAATTTTGTTGCTTCAGTTTTGAAATTATTATTCTTATAACACCTTTAGAGTTTTTTCATTGAAGAATTAAAAATTATTTATTGTAGGATATCGCTTCTCGTTCTATTTGGCAAACTTAATTTATTTTATTTAAAGAAATAAATGAAAAATTTTGATTTATTTCTTTCAGACACTTTTGCTAAATTTGGATTTTTTCAGTAGTCCAAAAAAATTTTTGCAACACCCAAGCATGAATAGTTAATTATATCTATCCTGCCAGTGGCACCTATCAGTTTTTTCCTGTCATTTTTAAATTTAGTTTTTTTTCTTATTTATTAAACAAAAACTTTTTACCACACTTGCGGGTAAATTTTTTTTATTATATATAGGTTTTTTGCCTACTGTAAGTTTTTGTGATTAATTTACTAACAACCATAATTGTTTTTCACTGTGATTTCAGCGTTTTGTGAAAGTTTTGATAACCTAATTTGACTTGTTTTTCAACAGTTTTTTATCTTTTAGCTTGGGGTGCTTTTGCTTGCTCGACTTATTTCCGACTTCATTTGAAAATTAGTTTATTTACGGACGCATGTGTTTCGAAGCTTTTGGTTATCAATAGAAAAAATTATATGTTTTTTATCCAATAGTTTGTGATAAATTAGCATACTTTGTTATTTGGAATCAAATTTCAAATATAATTATAAAAATGGCTATTTTAATTTTAGCCAAAAATATTTTAAAAACTATACACTTTTTATACATTTATTTCTTGTTTATTAATTTAAAAAGTATCCAAGAAGAGAGAGAGAGAGAGAGAGAGAGAGAGAGAGAGAGAGAGAGAGAGAGAGAGAGAGAGAGAGAGGGAGAGTGAGAGAGAGAGAGAGAGAGAGAGAGAGAGAGAGAGAGAGAGAGAGAGAGAGAGAGAGAGAGAGAGAGAGAGAGAGAGAGAGAGTACATTGTACATTATAGTGTGTACATTGTACATTACGTGTATGCGTAATGTACAGTACATTGTACATTACGCATACATATTATACATATACAGATTAAGTATTAGTTCTTATTTTTAATCCAATATTAGGTTTTTTATTTATTCTTACCACAACAATTTTTATGTTAGGTTTCTTGGTTTTTACGATATCTGGAAAAGTGCACTATACACATACACACACAACACGGGCAAGCGCTTCGTATCAAAGTTTTGACAGCTATTATTTAAATAAATAAACGAATTTCTGTTAGTTTGATATTCATCATGTTTTATGTGATAATTATAATATTATTTTTTTATAAGCCTAGTTTTATCTGATATAAATATATGCTATATGATCTTACATTTGTTTGTGTGTAGTTTAGTAACAATATGAGAAACAGCATGAAAAATAGTAGGGAAACGAGTTTTTAATGCGAAAGTATTTTAGATAGTAAAGTAATTTAATTAGCTTTTCACTCATTATTTTATAAGTTTTAATAACGCGGCAAAACTTTACTTGAATGAAGGAAATCTGAATACTTTTGTACTTTAAATTTGACTCCTTCGCAAGTTTCTTGTTTATCATGATTTGTTGAACATAATACAAAAAAGCTTTTTTTTAATAATCTATAGGTGGCAACGTTTGTGGACCAATTATATTGAAAATCCTAAATAGTACCTAAATGTACCAGACACGTTGAAAAGTTTCAAATAAATTGTATTTATAAAATTACTCAGTCATTAGAAAAACGAGGAGTTGTCAGCATATTATGAAAAAACTTCAAATGCATTAAAAAAAATCATAATGAATATTATATTTTTTATCATCAAAATTCAGTTTTGACACAACTAAAAAACATTTTACACCTTAAAAACGTCAAAATAAAACGCTTGAATTTTTTTAAATAGTGTTTTTTTTTAATTCTATAGAATTTCAGAATATTTGATAGCTCTTGATACTATTAATTACTTGTGTAAAATTTAATTTGGGCTATTATGTAATCTTAATAATATAAAAACTCCTTATTTAAAAATCAATAATATTATTATTTTGTAAGTTTTATGCATATGTTTAAAAACCAAATCAACCTAGGCTGTGAATACAATAGAAAAAATATTTGACGTTTTTTAAAATAGCCTTTTAATATACTTAAAAATCCACAGTAACTTTGTTGGTTCATATTTCTTGTTTTTTTATCACACTTTTTTAATTGTTTATTAAAACTATTTTGCAAACTGGATCGTCATGACAATTAGAATATTAGTAAATGCGGAAAAATCTTTACCTATGATTTTTACAAAATGTTTTAAAATAGATTTAAAATGAATTAATAAACATGGGATTATGTAACAAAAAAATGTCCGAATGTACACCAAAATAAAGGCCCTTGCCCAATATTTATGATACGCTTCTTTTCAGTGCTTTTTTTTTCGGGTTAATGGCGGGTGCTTTTTTTAGTCTTAGCGGCGGGTGTTTTTTTCCAGCCTTTGTCACGTGCGTTTTTTCTGTAAACGATTAATTTTGCAATTAATAAGTAAAACAGCTAAAGGTAATTGCCGTGTACTACCAATTTGTTGTCGACTTTGCATACGTAAAAAGACAAAAATGCATACGTATGCATTTTGTTCCGAATTTTGTTAACACATATATTACGTATTATTTTTCTGCATTTTTCATTCTTCTTATATAGCGTAATAGCGTAATTTTGCTAATAAACACATTAGAGGGGACTTTAGAGCCATAATTAAAATTATTTTAACAAATTTGCTATTGCAACACATTACAATGAGTTTTAGAACAAAAATTTACTTTTATCAATTTTTTAATCACTCGTTTATGCTTTTTTACGAATAATTCATTTTTTACAAATAATTTCTTGGTCTACAAATTTGCTTTAATTGTATTTCTAATTGGCCAAATAAAATAAAACTTCTACAATCACAGAATTGTATCTTTTTAGATTTTCACATAATAAAATAGGCCCGTCGTTACGAAATGCCGATTTTACAATGGCCTTATCTGTATATCCGTATCCGTGGTATTATTGATTTGCCGAACTCATAATAAATTTAAATATTTTTCATGGATTATTTGTTACATATTTCATTTTATTTTTTGTGGGATTATTTTCCTTAATAAAAAACACTTTAATATGAATACAAAAATTTGCGTTAAACGATAATTTGTATTAACTTTTGACAGTCACGTTCTATCATCAAAATGAACTTTCAAAATGAATAAATAATCGCCGCATGGTTTTTCTAATGGAAAACACCGCGGCGATTATTTTTTTTTCGTTTTTAGTTCATTTTTATAATAAAACGTAAATGTCATAGTTAATATCTAATTATGTTTAGAAATTTTTGTATTCATATTAAAGTGTTTTTTATTAAGGAAAATAATCCTAATTAAAATAAAAGAAATATGTAACAAATAATCCATGAAAAATATTTAAATTTATTCTGAGTTCGGCAAATCAGTAATACCACGGATACGGATATACAGATAAGGCCATTGTAAAATCGGCATTTCGTAACGACGGGCCTATTTTATTATGTGAAAATGTAAAAATATACAATTCTGTGATTGTAGAAGTTTTATTTTATTTGGCCAATTAGAAGTACAATTAAAAGCAAATTTGTAGACCAAGAAATTATTTGTAAAAAATGAATTATTCGTAAAAAAGCATAAACGAGTGATTAAAAAATTGATAAAAGTAAATTTTTGTTCTAAAACTCATTGTAATGTGTTGCAATAGCAAATTTGTTAAAATAATTTTAATTATGGCTCTAAAGTCTCCTCTAATGTGTTGATGAGCAAAATTACGCTATTACGCTATATAAGAAGAATGAAAAATGCAGAAAAATAATACGTAATATATGTGTTAACAAAATTCGGAACAAAATGCATACGTATGCATTTTTGTCTTTTTACGTATGCAAAGTCGACAACAAATTGGTAGTACACGGCAATTACCTTTAGCTGTTTTACTTATTAATTGCAAAATTAATCGTTTACAGAAAAAACGCACGTGACAAAGGCTGGAAAAAAACACCCGCCGCTAATAATAAAAAAACCACCCGCCATTACCCCTACAAAAAAAGCACTGAAAAGAAGCGTATCATAAAGATTGGGCAAGGGCCTTTCTTTTGGTGTACATTCGGACATTTTTTTGTTACATAA
>JASAMX010004057.1:0-15280 GCA_030248175.1 Microlaimidae sp. YZB2_3 | reverse complement strand
TCTGTTACACGTTTTAAACTTCCGTATTGCTCAAACCAAATATTTTTAATTGAAACAAAATTAAATTATATGTTTTAGTACTTCTAAACTAAAAAAACCTTGTAACTCACTTTAATTTTAAATGCTAGAAACAGTCTAAACAAACAAGGTGTGGAATTTAGAAATATACCGCATAAAAATACCGAACACCGTAACCGGCTTCTTGTTTGCAGAAAACTATTGCGATTTATTTATTGCTGGTATGAATTAAACCAAATTTAAATATAAATTCTTGGCTAACTGAGATCACTTTCATCAAAATACTATTAATCATTATAATTTTTTTGACCAACAAATACAAAAAGTATTTGAAATACAAAAAGTGAATTCATTGTTAAACTGCTGTTGTTTTTCCGGTTTGGGTGGTCGGTCAACTTTATACACTGAGATGCGAGACGCCATACACAATCCGTGTCTAAGCAAAGATGACAATCGCAAAACTTAAAATCCGTGTTTTTCTGCATGACTAACTGCCAATTAGTCTTATAAGCTTTAATTAGGATACCTTTCCTTTAACTTCCAAATAAGAGCAAATTCGATTTAATTTATAATAATAATCATAGTAAGTAATCATTCTCGAATTTATTTGTCTCTATTGTAGACTCTTAAAAATTTATCAGTCACCCATTGGACACTAAAAATGTTGATCCATTATTGTTGAAAATTACTTTAATTTCCCTTAAATTGTTTTAATTAATTACAGGAAAAAACTTGAGTAAGAGTAAGAGTAATTGAAACTTAAAAGTCTGGTAAAAGTAAAAGTAATGTAAAAGCACTGTGCTTATACAAATTGTAGAAAATATAACATTTCTTAATTTAAGCAGCTTTATAGTTAGACGACTAACTGGCAAACTAATTAAATGCCTATATAATATAACAATATGTGGCAGTTTTTCTTTGTTTGTATATTATATTTTTGATATGACTGCCAAAAATAGAGCGACGAGTAGTCAGACACCGAGAAAAATCAGCATGTTTGTGGAAAAATAAAAACAGTTCATGAAAAACCGTCTAGAAACTTAACTACAAAACTTTATAGCTCCATGTCTACTATAATTCGAAAATCCTATAATTTTTAGAAGGAAACTTGATTGGTTCAAAGTGATTCGTTTATGTCAAGAAACGGTCTTTATTGCAATAAAAGTTTCTTGCAAAATTCTTATTTTTATGGGTAAGAACTAAAAATCACCGTATTATTCGTTGCGTGTTTTTGAGATTTATAACGTGTTAAAGTTAAAGTTTGGTCACCAGTATCGCTCTATTTAAATACTTCGTATGTTATGTTATATGTTTCGCTTTTTTCTACAAAAAGTAATGGTCTCTAAACTCTAAATAACAGAGCAAAGTTCTAGTTTTTCGAGTTTCGAAATATCTTCGTAAGTTTCAGGGGCGGGTCCACTAAACGCGTGCTGACTACGTGCTATCTTAGCACGTTGTTTAAAACTCTTGTTAATGTTTTAATTTCTGGGTTTTTTCTCAAAAAATCTAACAGAACTTTTTGTTTACATGGCACAAATTGATATCTTATTAATTTTATACATATTTGTTGTATATACAAACTAATAAAGCAATAACCCCTAGTTACGGGTTAGCAAAACTCCTAACTACGGTTTAAGGCTTTATTAAATTTTATTTCAAACAAATATGCATAAAACTCTTTAATATTAATTTATTCCATCTAAAAAAAGAACCCCATAAATTTTCTCAAGAAAAAACCCAGAAATTAAAACATTAACAAGAGTTTTAAACATCGTGCTAAGATAGCACCTAGTCAGCGTTTAGTGGACCCGCCCCAGAGCTCCACCGTATTTTTGTCCTAATTTCCTAAATAATCAAGCATTAAAATATTTTAATAAAAAATTCGCATTAGCTAAAATTTCTTTTAACTTATTAAAACGTTGAAAACCGTTGTAATAACTAGCAATTGCCCCGTGGCGCTCTCACGACACTCATAATATTACTGAAAGAAGTAAAACGTATTTCAATTCAATTTGTTATTTGCAACTACGTTTCGCTCCGTGGGAATCAAAGTAGGGGCTAAAAAGGGTTTGGCTCGCCACGTTCATTGGAGTCCAATTTTTTCGCAGCGCTCATTGGTTTAGTGGAGTTTTTAACATCGAGATTTTGATTATCGTGTGTTTTTTAAATGTATCATTCCATCCGGTTAAAAAACTAAAACTGTGTTGTATAGTATTTTACTAAAGAATATTGTATTTTACTTTTACTAAAACTGAAACATTGTAAAATATTTTACAATAGAGGAAAAAAACCAATTAAAAAAATGTTTATCATTATTTGTAATAATAATGGATATTGTCATCAAAAATATATAATATACCGAAAAATGTGCAACTCCTATAAAAAAGTAAGTAAAAGTAGGCTATTATAATGAGCTTCTCCATTTAAATGGCACTCTCCATTATAATGGCATAGTAGTCATTTTAATTCGGCGAGTTAAAATGGAGAGGAAGCCATTATAATAGCCACTTATTGATTTGATTTCACTTCATATATACTCACAAAGTGTAATACTGTCTGGACCGCATGGGTTTTACCGTGTCGGTGTAATGCTGTCCGACAGGGGAAAACTCATGCGGCCCGGACAGTATTACACTTGTGAAATTAAATCAATAAATGGCTATTATGATGGCTTCCTCTCCATTTTAATTTGCGCGAACTAAAATGGCTACTAAGCCATTATAATTGAGGGTGCCATATAAATAGAAATGTTCATTATAATGGCCTATTTTTACTTTTTTACATAGGATTTGCAAATTTTTCGGTATATTATATATTTTTGATGTCACTACTGTTTTCTTCTTTCATTATTATACAACCCCCATTTTTATTTAAAGGTGCGGTGCGGAGTCAAACTCTTTGTCGTCGATTTTAATAATTTTTTGTGAAAACATTACCCCTGGCCCCGCAATAGCCCACAAAATTTTTTTTACAAAATATCTCCAGTGGTTCAGGAGTTATGGCCCTTCAAAAATGGAGTTTTTCCACAATTCTGTACGTGAAAGATTGCTCAATGAGTATAACGATTTAAGGCACAAATTATGTACTCAAAAAATGTGGATACTTTCTACTTTAATTTGGTACCTTGATCGTTAAGATTGGTGCAGTATTTGTCGAGATATTGCGTTTTTTTTGTACAAAAAACTCTTGTTTTTTTCGCTAAAAACACGAAAGGAACGAAATAAAGGTTGGGCAAACTTCACAAAATCGCTACCGTCGTTGGTGTTTTTAACGAAAAAATTGCGGATTTTTTGTACGGGAAACTAAATTTCGACAAATATTGCACCAATCTTAACGATTAAGGTATCAAATTAAAGTATAAAGTAGCCGCTTTTTTGAGTGCATAATTTGTAACGTAAATCGTTATACCCATTGAGCAATTTGTCACGTACAGAATTGTCAAAAAACGCCATTTTCGGTGGGCAATAACTCCTGAACCACTCAAAATATTTTGTTGAAAAAATTTTTGTGGTCTATTGGGGGCAGGGGTAATGTTTTCACACAAAATTATCAAAATCGATGACAAAAAGTTTGACTCCGCACCGCACCTTTAAGGAGCAACTGTACAATTCAAAAGCGATCATTATAGTTAAAATACCGCACAACCAATAAAATCACCACTGCACAAAACTTCTGCCCAAATATCTTCTCAGGATGAAATAGAAATTTTCCTGCTCTATTCTTGAAACATTTTTAAATGTTTTATCTTATCTAATTTTACTAAAATTATTTAAAGACCCTACTATTTTTACCGCACTATAGTTGAACCAAAAATATTATAATATATCGAAAAATGTGAAACTTCTATATAAAAAATTAAGACAGCGTAGGCCATTATAATAAACCTCTCCTTTTAAATGGGAGCCTTCATAACAATGGCATAGTAGTCATTTTAATAAACACATCGCAGTTCATTAAACGTTTCATAAAATTAACGGTTCATAAACCGTTCATTTTTTTTAATTCAACATGTTAGTATAGCCAGGATCGAGCACGGTAATTACTACAAAACTGGAAATCACCGTTTAATTACAGTAAATATCGTGCTGGGTGCCAGTATACTTACATAAAGAGCGGTTTAACTATGACGCGTCAATTCGCGCAAATTAAAAATGAGAAGAAGCCTTTATAACTTTATTTCATATATACTCAGAAGTGTAATACTGTCCGATCGAAGAAAACTATGTGGCCATTATAATGGCCTACGCTGACTTAATTTTTCTTTTAGAAGTCGCAAATTTGTCGGTAATTATATATTTTTTTTTGATTCAACTACTTGTCATAATACATTATATTGTGAATGCATAATTAACTTTTGTTGGTTTGTTACTTAGTTTTCGGCTTTTTAATGTTTTAATTAAATTAGTGTTTTTCTATTCGAATTCTTAATTTAAATAAATAATATTGAAGAATGCTTTGTAAAAACATAAAAATCATTTATTGTCATTATTTGGTCACATTCTAAAACAAAAAAAATAACAATGATACGTCACATTCACAAATGAATATTTAAAATTGCATACACAAATCACATAAAAATCACCAAAAATACTGAGCAAACAATATTTGAATGGATCTTTGTTGTTTAAAGAGTTTTAAAAATGAAAAAAAGAGATATTTTTTATCCATTAACCAATTTCGTAGACGAAAAATTGATTCTAAGCAGTTTTCGATGTGAAACTTATATATATATATATATATATGTGTGTGTGTGTGTGTGTGAGCGTGTGTGTGCGCGCGTGAGTGCATGCGTGGGTGCATGTGTGTGTGTGCGCAGCGTATGCATGCATTATTCTGTGTTGCGTACATACATTTGTGTGTGTGCGCAGTGTATGCATGCATTATTCTGTGTTACGTACATACATTTGTGTGTGTGCATGTGGTTGTGCGGGTGCGCTTTTGTGTGTCTGTATACGCACGCGCGTGTGTTTTTCTGTTACATACATCCACCTGTGCGTGTGTGCGCGCATGTGACTATGCGCGTGCGCATGTGTGTTTGTGTGTCCGCATGTGTATTCATGCTTGCATAATCAATTTTTAGCGAAAATTAGAGCACAATATACCCAATATATATCTAAATATCCAATAGAAACCTTTATCATATTTTAAGAAGAAAATATATTTTATACTAGTGGTTCCTCAAGGTATGTTTGACCGGGAGAGAATGCTTCAATGAAACTTATTTCTTATTCAACACCAGCACAACGTCAAAAGTTATTATTTTATCAAGCAATCGAATATGGATTTTTAAAAGTTCCTTACATCCTGCATTTAAAAATTTAATATTACATGGCTATTTTGAATTCTCTTCATTGTCAATAACTTGGGTGAGTCATAAAATAATTGTGGTAAATCCTGGGCCTCCAGGTAAGCGCCTTTAGCTGTAAGCGTGTCTTCAGGTAAATCTTGTTATACCTCAATGTTTCTAATATAATTCATTGCATTGCAAAGCATATTTCTATTGTTTTAATATAATTCTAATTAAAATTAAAAGTATAACAACCTGCATTCAACAATTACAGACAGTTAATCGTTTACTCCACAACTGGGTGCACGATTAACTAAACTAAACTAAACTAAATTAGCATTGTTTTCATTTTCGAATTTCGTTCAGTAATTAATTTCTTTTTGAATTTTGAATTATTCAGTACAATTTGTGAATTGAAATGGATTAGAACCAACAGTAACTAACAATGATTTCAAAAGACATAGGTCTAATCTATAAAGACATAACTCCCCATCTCACTTATTCAGTATAGTAATGATGATTTTACAATATCACAGATACTAACACTCGGTTCAGTTACAATAAATTGTGAACGCTTAAAACAAATCTGGTCACAGTTTGCAAATATATGCAAACAATAACTGATAAAAACCGTGCTGGACAATATCTATTTGTATGTCACCCAGTTCTACGTCATATTTATGGTTTCAAAAAAGTAAAAATATTATTTTGTAAATACTTAAATTTAAAGCGTTACCCAATGTAAAACAAAATTGTTTGCAATTTAAGTGATAATGGGTAAACAACAAAATTAAAAAAACTTTCAACGCGGAGGGAGGCCATTTCCACTTTTAAAAGAAACTCTCAATTTAATTACAACCGCGAAAAATTTTGTCCGTCAAAAATTCCTCGTGTGTTTGTGTGTAGTGTCCCCCACGGCGGGTAGTGTGGGATTATTATATCCCTAAAAATCTCAATACTGTCGACAACTCCCCTTATAGGTTTGGGTACCCCGGAAAACACTCCTCTACAATTTGAGGGGTCCCAGCAAGTACTGAAAACGTCAAAAATGATTTTTTTAATATAACAGGGAGGCTGCACACCTATGGCGTACCTATGCCCTGTTCGTACTGAGGATAGAAATCAAAAAATACAAATAAATTTTTGATTGTTTTTGACAGTTTTTTTCTTCAAATTTTAAAAATTATGCTACCGTTTAAACAAAAGGAGCGCTTTGAATATTATAATTTTAATTCTGTATTTTTATGACCCTTTTTTGAAATATTATACCGAGTTTCTTCTAAAAACTGTTTCCCAAGCTATAAGAAAATCAATAAAGTAGTAGTTGTTGTTTTTAGCTTATGTAATTCTACAACTATTAAAATGAAGGATAATAAAAATTCCTTTAAATAATAGATCCTTCGATTTCTATTAATAACAGCAAGATTATATAACACAAGAAAATATTCGACTGTACACTTAACTTTTGACTAAAATTTTTCTAGAAAAGTTGCATATGCGTAAACTTTGTGCGACTTTTTTTCCCAGAAATCCGTCATTTTCTGCTAGTTTCCCGGGCAGCGATTTTTAATGCAGTGTTAGTTTTTTGCAAAAACATTTTCTTTGCACTCAATGCTAATTTTTTTGCATTACGATTGATTTTGCACAACAAACTAGCGACTTTTTTTGAAAAAAAATTGTTTAGAAATTTAGTAGAGTCGGGCATTTTCTTGTATTTTATTCTTGATAACAGTAAACAAAACACAAATTAATTCCACTTTAATCTTCCTCCCGAAACCCTCTAAGGCAAAGCAAATCAAACCTAGCTGACCTCGATGATTTGCCATATTGAATCGACCATTTAACAATAACATAAAAATTTTTAGTAAAAACGATTTGATGATTAAATACCGAATTTTACCAATTATTATTTTATCAGATTATCAAATTTAAAACAAAAATGCTATTTTTTAAACAGCAAAAGTTGTCTAATTTTTTGTATATTTTCTAAAAAAGCGGGAATTAAAAAAATTATGCATAATTTGTTTTAAAAAATACGTTAATAAAGGCACAATTTTAATTGGTCCGTTCATGTCGCTTTTACAACCTTACGAGGTCAGCCAGATATAATTCAACCATAAAAAACACAAACAAGGACATTACTTAGTCCTACTTCAGTATTAAAGTGAAAACAAACAAAGTTTCTGAAGTAATTTGGATGGACCCGATTAAACTTTGTATAACATTATATTGTAGTTGCAGATATACAACGTTTGCTGAATATGCTCTCACTATTTTGTACCCATTCCCTCTCCACTATCCGCTTCGAAAAGCTAAAACCACAAAAATTGCAGAGCAGCGAATATTTAAAGTAATTTTATCAATTTTCAGCTATCCTAGCTCCGGAGTGGAACTCCACTTTTCGGAGCTCAGAGCATCCCTGGAGCTCTACAGCAACACCGGAGTTTGTCATTTTTTTTGTATTTTAGTATTAATTTTATAAAATAATTTAAAAGATAATACTTTATTATTTTGTCAAATTTTGTCAAATTTTGTCAAAAATATTACTTTATTGTTTTGTAAACTAGTTTTTTTCTTCGAAACTTACTAAAACAATAAAAATAGCCCTAAAAGTGCGACAGAATATTAAAAAAAACATATTTTAAGTTTAAATAAGGCTTTAAGGGGCGGAGTCCCTGAGATCTCTCCGCTTAAATTGGCCGGAGCTCCGGAAAATGATATTGGAGGATAGGTACATCACCAGTCTTAAACTTATAGTCATATTTTTGTGCATAGCTATAATATTATTTTATTTTAAGTACCAATATGTGCGGCAAACACAAAGGGAGATTTCAAAAATCTTAAATACGATTAAAATTTTTCTATACCTATATAGTCACTTTAAAGCAGTATTAAAATCATATATTGCCATAACAAACTTATTGTTCGTTGGATTCAAGTCAATAGACAACTTTTACGTAGTGTTTGAAACTTTTTCAGTTAAAGTCTGTTCTATCGAAGTTGTTTAAAAAATAAACAAGCACTCGCAAAGCTTTATACGAAACATGCTTATCATTCAGAATAAATAGTACAAAAATAAAAAAATTAAAATAAATAAATAACAAAACGAAGACTTTACAAGTGAACCTTATTGTCTTATATACAGACAGACACAATATCAAGTGAAACTTATACAAATCATAATTTCTGTTTATTAACTTATATAAAATAACACAACTGGGGAGTATGTTTTTTTCTTGCCGAAAAATGAAAATTCGTCGGAAATTCCATAATTTTTTGCACTTGTTTAAAAAAACTTAGAGGCAAAGCTAGAGGTAATAAATATAATAATATACATCCTGTTTTGAAAATTTGAGTGGTTTCACGTTTAAATTCAAAGCATTATAAATTGTATTTTTCAGTAGCAAAAAATTTACACATTAAACAACCACACTACACAAAAAAATAAAACGATGCTAAATACGATAATACTTTACACTGTTTCCTATGTAGTGATTTCTCTGATTTTTTTCCAAAAAATATGGTAAAATAATTTATTTTATGACAAATCTTCATGCAATGGCGGATACTAGACCCAAAATTAAGTTGTGACCCATAAACTTATGTAGATCCACAAAAAAATTTCATTTAAAGTAAGACAAAAAAGCCGAGTTGAACCGTGGGCTTTTAAGCAGCTAGTACAATGTACGTTAAGCAGATATGTAATATTAAATAAGTGACTAATATAAGTTAATGGCACTTAGCTTTAAATATTATTTGTTTAACGTTTACGATTTTTACACCAAGATGTATTCATTTGGAGTTTGTTAATCGAGTTAAAATCCAGCTTCATACTTCCACCCTTTTATAACTTCTGGGTTGAGTGTTCCCCATTTCCATTTTTGAGTAAGAGCCGAATCATCGCAAGGATTCATAAAAGTTTCACCCCTAAATTCTAGTGTTTTATAGCAATAGAAAACAGTCAAAATTTAAAAATTTAAAATTTTAATACAAAATTGTCTCTATAAGTATATTGCTAAAAAATGCAGTCTGGTAATCATTGACCTGTGCACGGTCCGGAAATGCTCCCCACTCTACTTTATATGGTCGTTACTACGGTAAAATAGGCCACAGCCATTAAAAAATACACGTTAATACGACTTATTTTGTAGTTATTAGGGTCCCGTTTTAAATTTAAAATGAGTCACAGGTGCATATATTTTATACGAATTGTAGCTCATTTTGCCGTAGTTACGTAACTTCGCCCCGACCCCCTTCCGCTCAAAAATGAAAAAATTACCTAAAATTATGAGCACTATTTTTGCGAAATATTTGCAGTTTTAGCTTATCATAACGCAATTTAAGCCATTTTAGACCTATTTTTACTTAAATTTCGGTTTTCTGCCCTTTTATCCTCTGCTTGCTCCCCTCCGTTTCAAAAGATTTGCCCTCCCCTGTGCCCCTTCATTTTCGGCCCAATTAAACACTTGGGAGGGGGAAGGGTAGCGCACAGGGTACGAACATGGGTCCAGGGGGATCTAAGGGGTCTAGACCCCCTCTTTTGGGTCGGCAAAGGAAAAAATTTGAAGTTAGACCCCCCTTTTTGGGTCGCCAAGGATAAAAATTTGGGGGTCTCAAGGGGCCATTTTTTAAAAATTTTCTCGCGCTTCGCTCCGCTCAGCGCTCGATTAATTATATAGTCTCCACTTCCAAAGTTGTGTTAGTTTGTTTTAATTGGTCTTCATTTCGATGTTTGTGTTAGGGTAACTGACTTACTTTCGGCCACGCCTTAATTTCGGCCACCAATTTAGGGTGTTAGAAAATTGGCTTATTTTTAAAACACAAAAGAACTAGCACAAAAGTAACTGGATTAATGTTGAATAAAGTGTGTTTGCAAAAGTTTTTTATTTTTGTTATTCTACATTATCAATATTTTAATACAAAAAGTGAATTTTTTGTGATTTTCTTAATTTTTGCTTTGTGTTTAAACTGCATCAAATTTAGAACGAAGCAATATATAACCTTAAAATATCTTCTATTTAAGGCTCAAAATTGTTAATTTTCATGTTTTGATATTTTCTTCAAAATCATTTTGCAATGCGTTTAACTAACTGCGCATTTTAAGATTCCGTTAATTTCGGCCACCTGAAAATTTAGGTGAAAGAACCTGCCGTTTTTTGCTGTTTTTAAATATCATTGTACTACTGTATTTGTAAAGATTTTTTTGCTCTTTTGACTTTGTTTTGACGTTTTTTAAGCCAAAAATAAAAATTGAACAAAAAATACAAGTTATTAAAACTTGTTTTTTTAAGGATTTGACATAATTATTGAAAGTCTTGCTAATAACTATTAAAGTTCGCAAACGGAAAAAATTAAGTTATATGTACCAAGAACAATACCTAAGGGTAAATTTGCAACCTTTAGAAATTTTTATTGTTCGTTTAAGCAATAGTTATGGCCATTTTTTTGTAGGTGGCCGAAATAAATGGCACGCGCCTTAACTTCGGCCACTTTAAAAAAAAGTTTAAACCTTCACTGATCTTTAAGTGTAACAGAAATATTCAAATTTCGCACTGGAATAACAAATATAGCTATTGTTTGATTTTTAGGCCAAATTTTGGCTTGATTAAAAAAGCCAGAAAAAACTTATTCAAAAAAATAAAAAAGGTGGCCGAAATTAAGTCAGTTACCCTACTTTGTTTTGTAATCTTGATATGACCACGCTGGACCCCCTTTTAGATTGTTATATCGTGGGATTGTAAATTTAAAGATCAAAAGAAGTAATTTCAAAAACATTTTCCCGCATTTTGCAGTGCTCAGCTGTAATTCAATATATATACTCATTTTTCAGTTGTTAAGGTTTTGGAAATCGAAAATTTTAAGGTATCAAATTGTTTGTAAAATTTTTTTCCTGGTTTTATAGACTTATTTTAATTAAATAAAAGGAAAATAATTAAGAATGTGACATAAACAGAGCAATAAACACTTCGCGCGAAACGCGGAAAATTTTTTTAGCCCTTTTATAACGTTTAGGATTTGGAGCCCCATGGACCTCCCCCTTTCGAAAATTTTGTTCAGGGTTGGACCCCCCTTTTCCGAAATCCTGGCCACGCCCATGGGTACGGGTAAATAATTATTATTCGCCCTTTGCTTTACATTATTGAGTGCAAATAGTACGTCCAAAAGTCTGATAAAAATAATATTATTGGTTACATAAAAAAACCCATAAAAGTATATTTATTTCGTTTTCTATTTTATTATTAAAACTTAACCGATGTAAAATAAGATTTTTTTATCTATTTGATTAAAAGACCAACCTTTCGGCATCGGCATCCAAACATTGGCCGGATACAGGATGATAAAGCTGCTGTTTGTCGATGCGATATTTCCACATTTGATTACCTTGCATTCCGTGACTAAATATTTTTCATTAAGGTTCGTAATATTCTACAGTTTGCTGTATTTTTTTGTATTAAAATGTGAGACATTTTTTAAAAATCATTCAACAAAAATATTTAAAACATTCGACAACAAAATTAATTCTATGTATAGAGAAGATAAATTACTAATCTTAAGCCTTGCACTTAACCTCCCTTCAAATTTTAGAAGAGATAGAGGTAAAACTTCTGAGATAACCCAACATTTCTCCGGTGATATAAAATGTAGATGTGTTTAAGAAGCGGTTACGTCAAGGGCCACCCTCGAGTGGAAGGCAAGAAGTTTTTTGTTTTTGACAGTAAATATACCAAAAATTATACTTGTATATTTTTTAGAGGAATGGTGGTGGTCGGGCTTTGCTAGAGAATTAGGCCGGATTGGGCTTTGAGCTTTTAGGGGGGAGGGAAGCGTGGAAGGGGGCTGGATTTTTTCTAAGAAGTCTAAAATTTAGGCGCTAGAGATAGGGTGGAACCCCTCAGACCCCCAAAAACATTATACATATTCTGCTTTGGGCAAAACTACTGTCATTCCTACCAGGGAAAGAGTATGATTGGTGCTTGTTTGACAGAAGTGGAGACATCGAAGCACATAGATCGACCCTTGGGCCTTAGATCGTGCCAGAAACTGAATCGGAAGTACTGCTCCCCACCGTTATTCGGATCATCCTTAATACAAGGGCGGATTTCGAAACGCTCATCCTAAAAAAACACAACAACAAATATTTTGCCGATTAGTATGAAGTCATTATTATTTCTTGGTTCCCAAGGGTCTTGCTAAACCCTATTGATTTGATTTTAATCTTTTATTTGGAAAATGTTTAACCTAATTTGAATTTGCTTTCAAACAGGTGGAGTAATAAAATAATGAAAAAAAATAACAGCAAAAAACTATATTTTTTGGTAGAGAATTAAAATCTTAAAAGTTTCTTACAAAGCTTGAAAATAAAGATAAATTTAGCTTTTACATGACAAGTATCCATATAAACTTACTTTTCCTTTAAACTGAGTATCCATACATTTATTTGCCCCGACGTTTCTGATTTCCCCTTCTGCGCCGTTGGGAGGCTCGACCGCAGGGTAATATTTATCCTGGTCAAAAGCTACATTTTCCATAAACCACTTGAAAGACTTGCACTTAAGTTTTTCCCGCACTGCTTTTTGTTTCGTCAGATCACCTAAAACAAAATGAGACAATCAGATTTCAGTGTATAATTAGATAAAATCAAGGCGGCCCGAGAATAATTCGGCTACTCTTATGTATTTAAATTTTTTAACAAAAGCACAGATATAGATTGGCAAGTTGATATGATTTTGGGGTATAAGAATTAACTTTTCAAAATGTACATCTTTCCATTCTCAAGCGGATTTTTTGTATAAATTTAAATCTGAAATATTTTTAAAAACAAGATTTTGTACTAAACACAACATTCTTGGTATATATTTATCCATAGAAAATATTTTTAAACCAATAAAATTTGATATAAATGCAAAAAATGTTCTAAGTTATTTTTTGCAGCTGGACTATAACACTGGCCTTCGTAGAGGATTCCAAAATTTTTTGGCCCGCGATCGAAAAACCCAGAGGTGCGGAGCACATATAGACAAGGGGTGGTTCGAAGCAGAGGGGAGATAGGAGGGTGTTGTTGTTGTTATTGCAATACCTGAAACTTATCTCCCCTATGCAGATTATGCAAAGGGCAGGCGCTAAGACAAGCCAGGAGGGGCGAAACAATTTCACCCATACATGGGCACGGGAGGGGTTAACCCCCTTTCAAATTCTGAGAAGGGGGGTTTAACCCCCCACTCAGAAGTGGGGGGAGAAAAGGTTGACTTTGTTTTGGAATTTAATTTTAAGGTTAATTTTGGAAAAATGAAGAAAAAAAAAAGTCTTTAAAATGACTTCTAACTGCCTCCAAACTTAAGTGTTGAGGTCAAAATGAATGTTTTAAGCAATAAAAAGCTCAAAAATGCAATAAAAAATACTTTTTTTACCTAAAATTAGCGTTTTTTACCTATTTTTCTTTTAAAATCGAAAAACAATTTGGGTAAAATGCACTCCAGAAAAAAAAACGATATGGGTATTTTGCGTTTCTCGGATTTTAACCCCCCTTAATTTGGGGTTTATCCCCCCCACTCCGGACCAACTTGCCCATGTATGATTTCAACCCCAGGGTTGAGACTCTTCGTCCAACATTGATAACGATGTTGGCAACCTTTACCGCTAGTGTTCACTGCGCGCAGTGTTTACCCATTCCGAGGTCTTCATAAAAGATTTTTTAAGTCGCATGGTATTGATCTTACTATTTAACGTCGTACATGAGCACTAACAGCATAGGTGTTCCTGCAAAGAGAGCGGTACAAACTCCACACAAAATAGAGCTGTATTTGTCCACTGGTTTGCTAGATGGAAAACTGCCATGAGTTGCCGAAATGCCGTACAACATTTTTTTAGCCATGCCAAGCTGGACTCAGTTCTATTAGAGAAAAGAGGCAGCAACGAGATGGTACCCGTAGGCCCGTTGGGTGCTGCCTAAAGGTTAGCACGGTCCTGCTGGCTCAATGGCATTGGGAGGGAGGGGGGTGCGTGAAACCCTCAGAATTTGTGGGGCTATCGCTCGTGTCATGCACGGTGAAGAGGGGTAGGGGTGACATTTCTGAAAATTTTTGAAATCACCCCCAAATTTTCAGTGGAAAAACAACTACCACTATGGCGGCCGAAATATAACTTTCCTAAAAGTGTATAAGCATATTTTTTTTTACCCGGATCTGTGTCCTTCATTACGGGTCTTCTTTTGAACAGGTGTTCTTTGTACTCGTCCATCCACACATCCGCCACCCGTCTGTAGTTCCTGTGAATGAAATCTCCCACTCCGGGGTTGGGAAAAGGGACGTATTTGCAGCGATAGATGTGACCCACTCGGGAGCACGGGGCGTCTACCATTTTTCCGTGACACTGCCACACCTGAAATGCTACGCTTGATTCAGCCTGATCAGGGGAAAAATAACAACAGGAATATTGTTATGGATATAACAAGGGCAAGGGGCAGTAAGGGTGTTTATATCACCAAAGAAATTTTGAAAATCACCCATAGACTCATAGATGGACACGCTGGTTGGATTATCTGCCGTCCGTTTAGGCTTAAAATATCTCATCTTTTAGATTTCTTACACGAAAAATGGCAAAAATCAAGATGGATGATCCCCCTCAGGTGTGTCCTTGATTTTTTTCGTTGGAAAGATGGGAGGTCGAAAACCGTTCTTACCCACTTCTGCCCGACGTATCATGGGCTACCTACTGGGAATACCAGCTACCTACCTACCGGGCTACCTACCACTCCAGTTTGGAGGTCTAGGTACTATAAAAATTCTAAAAATCTATTTCTAGGTAGTATCCCCGACATTCCCGGATATACTCCAAAATTCGAGAGGCTATTTCAATTGTTTGGTTGAAAAGGCAGTACCCTTACAAAAGTTACGATTGTTTTAATAAAAAAATTAAAGTTATAAATATATTAAATCATTAAATTTATATTAAATTTTATGTTTGTGGTATATAAAA
>JASAMX010004056.1:0-14901 GCA_030248175.1 Microlaimidae sp. YZB2_3 | reverse complement strand
TTCTTCGTTCAGTTACGTATTGTTAGTTTCGAAAACAAAATTTACAATAGGAAAAAAGAATTTGGTGATAAACTTGTAAATCTTGGCCGTAATTTTGTGAACGCGAACGTATTTTGACTTATATGGCGTCGTTACTCTGACACAATGAGCCAGATGCGTCGTAAAATACTTGTAACTGTGACTCCTTTTATATCTTAATACACAAATAATATAAACAAACTAAGTCAGAGTCACGTTGATTTTATAGTAATTGTGACTCTTTCTGTCAGAGTAACGACGATGGGTAATACAATTTTTTATATTTCTTGGCAAAAGTGCATGGACAATCCAAGAGCTTAAGTTTTTTATTCAACGAATTTATACTTACAATTACTTTAAAGTTGTGTTGCATTTAAATGAGTATTTTTAAAATTTTAGCACCGCACACCGTAAATTTATAAATACTCAACAAGTTGTCTATGCTTATTATAAAGCAATAAAGGTTTCAGAAAACCGAACGTTCTTTTCAGAGCAAAACAAAATGTAAAATTTATATTTTTTAAACCAGAATGAAAAAAATTGTTTAATAAAAAAACTTTTAATTTTGCAAATCAATCCCCGAATTTTATGCAATTTCTGAAATTATGTTCTTGAAAGGAATGCGTAAGAGTGTTGATTCTCATTAACTCTTTTGTTCCGCGCAAAAAAAATAATTACTGAACATTCAATCAGCTACGGGCAATCCATGCAATCATGCACATTAAGCAATAAGTGTCATAGATTGACAAAATATTTGCCTTTTTAAATTGCATGATAAAATTAAATAGTTAGAAGCAATAGGCATCTTGCACTGGAACTTGGTTTATACATAAAGTATGCAATATACATAAGCGTCACCATAATGGATAATTACCGTATCTCCTACTTATTTTTCGTATTATGCAGATCATCGATCGAAATTTCGCGCGCTTTCGATCGCTTGATATCATATAAAGGGTAAGTAAGAAATACGTAATTATCATTTATGAGTAACACTTATGTATATTGGTATTTTCATGTATTAAACTAGACTCCAGTCAACTGCCTATACTGCCAACCAGTAAAAAAAATTGAACTATTTTTAAATGGGTTCTCAATTGGCAAAAGCAAATTCTTTTATACCTATTATTTAAAATGTCTATTTAAATTAAAAAGAGGATTTCAATAATAATGTTTTATAATAATTTTAATAATGTTTTAGATTCGGTAAATTTCCCTCCGTTTTATGGACATATTTGTTGCCGATTGGTGGCACAACCGTGTTCGGTTATGCAAAATCTTCACGAAGGAATATTAACTGTGCAGGTAAAAATCGTCATTCGTATGGCACAAAAAGTCACAATTTGCATCAAATCAACGTGACTTTGATTCGTTTTGTTTATATTATTCGTCTATTCACAGATAAATAGAGTCACATTTACGACTATTTATGACGCTTTTGACTCATTGTGTCATATTAACGGCGAAGTTTTTTGCACCATATTTATACCGCTTGAATAATATATATTCATCCCTAAGTTTTTTTTTTTTAAATAAGTCGTTTTTATAATTTTTTTCTTATTTTTTAAATTTTTTGCCGCATATTCCCTTAAAATGCACCTGCACAATTTTGGAGCAATACTTAACAGTTTATCTTTTATTTTTAAGCGGTTTTGAAATTTTGTATAGTTTCACTTATCTTAATCAATTTATTAAAGATTTTGTATAAATCGGTAATAATTTTTTTGATTTATCTATGTTATTTATTTTTACAGGCAAAAATAATTTTTTATGGAGTACCATTATCGGTGAAAATCTATTACGATATGAGTTATGCATTTTATTATGTAAAAAAGATTTTAACACTTTTAAATAGGAGCTAATGTTAGAAGAAAGAAAAATGACTCAAGTAGTTTCGCGCAAAACAAGTACTAAGTTCAAACTCAAATTAAACAATGGAATAGATTATTGGATTGAATATTGTACAGGTCTAAACATATATTAATACATTACACATAGCAACATTATAAACAGCAGTATATGTTTATAAACAGCAGTATAGCAGCATATATTTTATACATTATTTATTATTCTATTTTCCCTAACAGCCTCGCGAAAATTAACTTTTTTTACCTCTAAAAGTTTGGCCAACTGTATACTGATATAGAAAAGTGAAACTTTGAGTGCTGATGCGTACTGTCTGCTATCTTAGGTTCTACATTAAGCACTTGGAGCACATGCATGCATGTTCTACATGCGGCACTGCGATAACATAAATGATTGTAATACATGCAAAACTGCAAGCTCATAAGTGCATGTACTCTGATGCGGCGAACATATGTATGTATGCAGGGGCGTAGCCAGGCTTTCAGAAAGAGGGGGGGGCGTTGCACTCCATACAAATTTTTCGAAAGGAGGGGGGGGGTTGTACTCCAAATTTTCAAAATACCGTAAAAAAAACATTAAAAAAGGTAAAATTTTTTGCGCTTCGCGCTATGTGATTCTTTTTGCTGTTATTTGCATTGTTTTTTTAAAGTTCAATTTAAAAAAAAATTAGGTTTAAAAGGGCATAACATTAAAAATCGTGGGACACAACGAAAAAATGTTCGAAAATTGTCTTTAATATTCATTAGAAACATCACTTAAAAGTTGTATAAAATTTTTTAAAATTGTTATTTTAGGACCTCAAAATGTTTACCTCCGCCAGCCCAAAAGGGGGAGTTACAACCCCCATAACTCCTCCCTGGCCCTTGCATGTATGTACTGCATGCAGCACTGCGAGTGTGCAACATGAATGAAAAACAAATTCAATGAACTGCCTGCCTACACTCCAATACAAATTATGGGTTCTCGCTGTGTTTAATTGCTTAGGTTATCAAAATACTCTTTTAATAATTATAACAAAAAATAACAAAAAAACTGTTAAGTAATTTAGATAAAAGAACGAACTCTGAAGAATCTCGTCTGTTCTCTTGGTGGCGGAAAATTGTGCTGCTGGCGGCACAAAGAGGACAGTCTTTCATTGCCTCCTCTGTTGGACATTCCCGTTAATGAGGTATAAAATTATTAAGAGTATTTGGTTTAATTGTTGTCTTTTAATTCTAGAAAATACGGCTATATACACAATAATACACGCAAGTATATCTCGAAGCTCTGGAGCTCCGGTAAGTGCTCCGAAGTCCCGAAAACCGGAGCTACGTGGCACATGATAATCTGTATTACATAAAACAAAGGTGGAGTCTTTAATTTAGCAAGCCGTGTTGCAGTTGGGAAGGAACAAAGATATGTATAATTATATATACAGTAGTACACGCTAGTGTATCTTGGATTTCTGGAGCTCCGAGATGTGTTCATTACTAATCTATATTACACAAAACAAAATTTAAGTCATTGATTTAGCAAGCCGCGTTGTATTTTGGGAAGTAGCGGTGATACAGTTATATACATTATACAGTGTTAGGTTATACAGTGTAAGATACAGTTTATATAGTACACAAAAGTGTATCCTGGAGCTCTGGAGCTCATGGATACTGTCATTACTAATTTCCTAATCTGTATTACACAAAACAAAATTTAAGTCATTGATTTAGCAAGCCGCGTTGTATTTTAGGAAGTAGCGGTGATACAGTTATATACATTATACAGTGTTAGGTTATACAGTGTAAGATACAGTTTATATAGTACACAAAAGTGTATCCTGGAGCTCTGGAGCTCCAAGATTCTGTTATTACTAATTTCCTAATCTGTATTACAAAAGGTGCGGTATACTATAAATCATGGTGTATTTTTTTTGCTTGGTTTTTGGTATCAATTGATGTGTCAGGTTTCACTGAGTAAAAAATTATATTACAAAAAAATTAATTTTTAGCAGTTGTCTAGACATTATCGCTTCATTATTCCATCGATTTTTTTGCCGCTCAGTCAGCCACACAGCAGTAAATATGTACGCCGGATGAGAGCTTAAAAAAAACACCTGCCAATATTGAACGAAAAAATACACCAAATTGTTTATTCAAAAAAAAACATTATAACTGCAATATAATAAATAAAAAGACACAGAAATTAGTATAATTAAAAATTTTGCATTTTTTCATAGCAAAATTTGCATATAAAATATCTTAAATACATCTGAATTTTTACGAGAAAGAATGCGTTTGCAAAGTCCAACGTAAGCAAACAAAACACACCGTGGCTGGTGTTTGGTAAAAAACAAAAATTATCTGAAATAACCAAGCGATATTCTTGCTAATATCTGGACAACCGCTGAAAATTAATTTTTTTGTAATACAATTTTTTACTCAGTGAAACCTGACGCATCGATTGATACCAAAATCCAAGCGAAAAAAAACCATGATTTAGTATACCGCACCTTTAATGCACTAATTGGCTAAAAATGATTCTATTAGCTCCTCCCACAACCATTTCCACAGAGCAAAACATACATGACGTGATCACGAATACTATATGACATTTTGAAGGTCCTTAAAATCCTGACGTGAATTGTTAAATTTTACAAAATAAATAATACCAAGATTAATGATATAAAGTCAAATGCGGGGGTAAAAACAGAGGTAGGAGTTGATAAAGCTTAAAGAACTTAGAGCCGAGTAATTTTCGAGCTGTTTAAAGTTTAAATTATTTAGTTTGTTCTTAGCTTTTAATTTAATGTTTCTGCTTAGGCTTGCGTAGGCGTAGGATCCACCACAATAGCTTCAACTGGGGTTTCGTAATTGGCTTCGAGTTTTATATTGTCGTTACTACGGCAAAATGAGCCAAAATGCGTTTAAAAGATATACGACTGTGACTCATTTTAAATTTAGAAAAGATCTTTTTAACCACAGAATAAGTCACAATCACGTGTGTTTTATAATGATAGTGGCTTATTTTGCCGTAGTAACGACGATATGCTCCAACGACCCTAAATCCATAACTTGTTGGATGTGTGCCGCAAATCTGCCACCAAACTGCCGCCAAATAGCAGCCAAACCGCCGCCATTTAAAAACTAAGATTTTAACTCAGTTATATGTAATTAAATAATGTTAATCTCATACTTACATCTTTAAACAATTTTTTATAGTACAAAAAACTGGTAATTTTTTTTATTCTACAAAAAAATTGAAAACAAAACCGAGTTGTTTTTCTTCACAGAGATTTCCTTTTTAGAAAGTAGCTGAGCAGACTATAGCCTATTGCGCCTTGGGGCATTTTGCTCCAGCAGCATAGCTATCAATATAAAAGCAGTTATTAATTTTCAGCGCGCGCCGCGCGAACTTTTCAACGTGCAATATAGGCTAAAGGCTGGTTCATACTTATGTAAAAACGTCCTTTGGACAAAGTCCAAACGACGTTTTTACATAGGTATAAACCAGCCTTAATTCTGTTTTACTCGACTTTTTTTACTCGCCTTTTTTTAAGGTCAGGCCTACGCGTTCCTAAGCCTAAGCGAAGCCTTAAAAACAACCTAAACTTTAACAAATAGCTGCGCGAAGAAAGTTTAGGTTGTTTTTTAGGCTTTGCATACACTGTAGGCTTAGTAACACGTAAACTTAACCTTAAAAAAAAGTCGAGTAAAACTGAGTTTATATTTATAACACATTTTTGTAAATTTTAAAGTTAGAAAAATAAACTATGAATTAGTTAAAACCGTTTTATTATGAAAAATTTTTACTTTAACGCCTTAGTTCCTAAATGAAAGCAGTTTGGCGGCGGTTTGGCGGCAGATTTGGCGGCGCATATCCAACATGTAAATCCATAAACTTTGTTTGAAGGCTTATAGGTCTGTATTGAGATATTCTTTGCGTCCAAATCATTTAATGTACAATTAGGCTTTACTAAAATAAAAAGGCGATAAGCTTATTTAGTGTTTATTTAGTATGCAGTTTAGTTAGTTTATTTAGTTTGAGTATGCAGATTAAAAAAACAAATACTAAAATATCAGAAGTTTTCGTTGTGTAACGAAAAAACTCATACTATTATAGATTCAAATAATTTCAACTTACAGTGTTTCCATTAAAATTTTATTTTTAGACAAATTTTGGTTCTGTAAGTTTTCACTTATATTAGCGCGGTGCAGCCAGTCCTATATTTTTAAAATTGTAATTAAACAATTTTTTTTTAAAAAAACGTGTAAAATTTTTTAAACTAAACTTTTTTTTGTTCTAGGATTTGTTTTTACTAAATTTGTGTTGTTCGTAACAAAAGGTCACTTGTCAAAAATCACGTTAATTATCATCTTTGCTTGCATTAAAATTTTATATTTGCCCGTCTTTTGGTTCTTAAAGGTGCGGTGCGGAGTCAAAATTTTTGTCTTCGATTGCGATAATTATTTGTAAAAACCTTACCCCTGCCACAATAGTCCACAAAAAACTTTCAGCAAAATATCTCCAATGGTTCAGGAGTTACGATGACCCCTCAAAAATGATGTTTTTCGACAATTCTGTACGTGAAATATTTCTCACTTGGTATTTCGATTTAAGCTACAAATTTTGCACTCAAAAGAAAGCGGCTACTTTCTACTTTAATTTGATACCTTAATCGTTAAGAATGGTGCAGTATTTGTCGAAATATTGCGTTTCCCGTACAAAAAACCCACGATTTTTTTGTTAAAACGCCAAACGATGGCAGTGATTTTGTGAAGTTTGCCCAACCTTTCTTTCCTTCACTTCGTGTTTTTAGCGAAAAAAATCGAGGATTTCTTGTACGGGAAACGCAATAGTTCGACAAATACTGCACCAATTTTAACGATCAGGGTACTAAATTAAAGTAAAAAGTAGCCGCTTTTTTAGTGTATAATTTGTAACGTAAATCGTTAATCCCATTGAGAAATCTTTCACGTACTGAATTCTTGAAAAACGCCATTTTTGGGGGACCATAACTCCTGAATTACTGGAAATATTTTGTTGAAAAAAATTTTTTAGGCTATTGGGGCAGGGGTAAGGTTTTTACAAAAAATCATCAAAATTGAAGACAAAAGGTTTCACTCCGCACCGCACCTTTAAATCTTTTTTTTTTCTACTTCTTCTTGTTTTTTAGTCAAATTTTTGTTTCAGAATTTTTCCTACTAAATATGTGTGGTTTGTAACATGAACTCACATGTCAAAATTCAAATAATTGTCATTTTATAGTGTTTCCATTACATCTTTATAATTGCCCTATTTTTGGTTTATAAATCTTTTTTTCATTTTCTCCTTTTTATTTTTTAACTTTTTTTGCAGGATTTTGGGGCGCTTTCGCCAAGAAACCGGCCTCGATTGCCGAGGATTACGGCGGTGAACATTTATTGGACGATTTACCCTACGGTCTCAGGAATGGAAAAAGTCTTTACGACATGATATCCGTTACTGAAGGTACTGAAGATTTGTAATCTACTTAATTTCAAATTTTTATGACAGCTTACGATCGCAGTGAGAGGCGGCCGCACTGTCCCGCGGAGAAAAGTGAATTTTTAGCCCTAAGAATAATTAAGCTTTTTAGAATAAGACTTATTGGGCCGGGCTCATTGAGTCGGTGAATAAGTTTTTATCTTGAATTATTTGAAGTTTTATTTAATTTAATTCATTTACACATTTATAAATAAATAAGTCATAGTAACGCGAAAAAACGCCCAGGCTTGGTCTTGTCACGGTTGTAAACAAGGAAAAGGCAATCACGGGAAAAGGTTAATATTAATAATATTAGTATTTAATATTAATAATATAAACAACAAAAACAACAAAATGGACAAGCCAAAACTACTTTGCTACATTTCAATTCCAGCAAGAACCACCATCAACATCAAAATGTTACCTACTATAAATAAACCTTTAAACCTTTAAATAATCTTTAAATACCCTTTAAATAACCTTTAAATAACCTTAAATAACCCTTTAAATAACCTTTAAATAATCTTAAATAACCTTAAATAACCGTTAAATACTCTTTAACTTTTGCTTATAGTCTTTTTATGATACCTCATTAAATATCCTTTATTTTTATTGTTCTCTCAGTATTATTAAATATAACCTCACATCTAAACCCTAAAATCCTCTGATAGAGGTGGGGTCTTTGACTAACATTCTACATCAACAACAGTGCTGATATAGGGTGGTAGGCGGTAATATGGAATATCCATCGCCGGCCCGCTTCAGCTTTAAAAAAAATATAAATAATTTTACTATTTTTGATAATATTAGTCATATTACAAAAGACCTGTGCACTGACCCCCCGGGGTTAAAATGGGGGGAGCATTCCAAAACGGGGGGGAGCACGGGGGGCAACTTTTTTGAAACAGGGAGGGGCAATAAAACGGGGAGGCAAGCAGGAGGGAAAGAGAGAAAAAGAGAGAAAAAGAGAGAAAAAAAAGGCGAAAAAAAAAGAGAAAAAACAGAAAGAAAAAGGGAAAAAAGGGACAAAAAAAGCGAAAATAAGGTAAAAATAGGTCTAAAATAGCTTAAATTGCATTGAAATAAGCTAAAAACTGCAAAAATTTCGCAATGATGGCGTCATAATAGGTAAAAAAATGGCGTCATAATTTTTGGGTACTTTTTCATTTTTCCGCGGGGAGGGCAAATCCTCCAATAAAGCGGGGGGCATTTTCAAACCGTGCACAGGTCTGTTACTATTTTTAAAATTAAAATTATCAATAATACCATATTTTTGTATATTATAGATTCGCCTGCTGTGCGAGCGGCAACCTGCGTCCCGGGACAACCGCGCGCTCGGGATTATTTCCTCTCGCGGCAGACGGAAAATCCGAGCTCCGCCGACTACGACAAGGTCGGAAAGCGTCGCTCCCAGTCGCACAGTAGCCCCGACCATCAGCGAAACACGCTCGCAAGCCGCCTAGAATTCCGGCCTTATATCGAGAACGAAATCCCGCCCAAAAACGGAGGAGTCTATCACACCCTGAACGGTGCGGACACCCGAACTCGAGCCTACACTAGTCCCGTCGGCACAATGATTGGTCGCCAACAGGGGACCGACTGGGCTTTCGCCCAAGCACAGCCGAGAACGACGGCGGCCACGACCCCCAAGCGAACCAAGTCCCGTCGCTCGCTGTCGGCGATTTTCAAAAGAAATACGGCGAAAGAAACGAGGCTTTAATTTTGAGTCGGCCGAAGAACTTTACAAAAAAGGTCGGATACCGGAAGGAGAAAAATTACAAGTTCGAAAATTATTACTGGATATTTTATCAGACTTTTCAAAAATCAAATTTATTCACTTAAACTGTATTTAGTTAGAAAACATAGTAGTTAAAAACAGGCGGTTATGTTTAGATTGTAGATAAAAGGTAATCGAATTTATAAAAACTTTTGATATTTAGCCAAAAAAATGCCAATTCTAATTAAAAAAATTACATTAAGAACTTTTTATATTTTCGACTTAAAACCAATACCGATTTTTCTAAAAAAAACAAGTTTTTTTTAATTTTTTTAATATTTTGTGCGAATTATTAAAAATAAAAATGTATGGTTTTAAATTTTGTTCTGAATAAGGTTTTATTTAATAATTTTTTGTAAATTTAGTTTGTATAGTAAGCCTTTTGATTAACTTATAGCTAAAAATAGTGTTTAAAGATATATTAAAGGCTGTTTTAAGGTTGGTTGTGCTGAATATATTTATGTAATATTATATTTATGAATTTTGTTTGTTTTAAGTTTTAAATAAAAGTTTGATTTTGGTAGTTTAAAGAATATGCATTGTTCTTCATTTATTTTTTTCATTTTTGAAGCAACAAAATTAGTAACAATAGTTTTTAACCCACACTTAATTTTTGGAGGGAAATTTTACACCTCCAGTCCAAAGTTCAAATGTAAAAATTGGAAAGAAATGCAAAATCTTTAATAAAATTAAAATGATTCGAAGAGTTTGTGCTATTAACATGGCCGTAAGCAATTTAAAAACGGTATAAAATCTTTATTATTAAAATGGCTGTATTTCGACACTGATTAGAACAGGTCTGCGTCAGGAAATTTAACGTTAGTGGACAAAATTAAGATAACGTTAAATTACCTGAAGAAGAGCTGCTTTATTCAGTGTTGAAATGTCGCCATTTTGTTAAGAAAATTTGTGTACCGTTTTAATTTGCTTAAATCCATGCTAACAGTACAGAACTCTTCGAATTATAACTCACCGGGGAACAATTAAAATAAGCTTATTAATTTAAATAATATTAGTAAAGGGGTCGAAAGTTTTTGTCAAAGCTAATCGAGCTCATTCCGCTACGAAAAAAGTTCATACATTTACTTGAATTTACACTTCCTGTGTAGTTTGAAAAAATATTTAATCCATCTTTTTCTCTTTGTGTGAGCCACCCCCTCCCCATTTTTCGAGATTCCGCCCAAGCTTACACAATTTTTCGGTTCCGGACAGTCCAGTCTGATTTTTTCAGCCCGGCCCGGCCGAGAAGGGCCGAAACCTACCCCAAAAACGGTAAAGAAAATCAGCGACTAAGCTAATTCTAAGCAAAACCTAAGCTAAGATTTAGCCAAACTTAATTCTTAGCAAAACTTAAGCCTAAAACCTAAGCGAAACCTAAACCTAAGCAAAATTTAAGCTAAGCCTAAAGCCTAAGCAAAACCTAAGCCTAAGCAAAACCTAAGCCTAAGCAAAACCTAAGTTAAGAAAAACCTAACCTAACCCCTCGCCTGTCATTTTTGGGGTAGGTTTTGGCCTTCGGCGGTTTATATTTTCTCTTTTTTATACTGTATGTAATTCTAGAATTTTTGTAGCGAGTTTCGATTTTGTACTTTATTATTATTTAGCAAATATTACTCTGGAGAATAATTTGCTAGATATAATGAAACATTGTAATCCTACCAAAAATATATAATACTATATATTATATTAAGGAAAAATATGTCACTCAGTCTTAAAAGCGAAACACTTTGGTGCCATTCTTTGGGCACTGCCATTAACTGTTGTGCGCAAAAAATGGCAAAACAACTGCTATTATTGGGGCAAGTGTCGTGTAAATGAGCACTGTTCAAAAAGTTGCATTGTTTTTGCGCACATCTTGGCATGCTAACGGGAACGCACAGCATTTTGAAGAACACTGCACTTTTTTAGCAATTTTATGCGCATATACGCTCATATACGCGCATATACTGGACATAAAATGGCACCACCGGAAGAAACAAAAAAAATAAACTGGATGAAGAGTAAAAGGTGTCCGGAAAAAATACCTTCTGCAAAATATCTTCCGGAAAAAATATCTTCTTTCAGCAGTAAATTATTCAGTATTATTAAAAACTTTTAAAGGTTTTTTTAAACTTTTTTACGTCATTTTAGCTTGATTTTAAGGTTTTGCTTAGGCTTAGGAAAAAAAAAGTTTTCTTTAGTTGAGAATTTAAAAGTCTTTCAGAAGATATTCTTTCCGAAGATATTTTGCAGAAGGTATTTTTTCCGGGCGCCGAGTAAAACCCGGTAGTAAAATGTGTTTTGTTTAAACGATAATGGAGTATAATTTCTATTCATTATATTTATTGGAATTTTGTATAATACAATGAAAAAATTATTTATTTACTTGGTTTCTTGTGTAATAAAGAAAAAAGTCGTTGTTGCTTCACTTTTTGTTTTATGTTATCGCGTTTTAGTGTTATTTGTAATTGCATTTTGAAAATTTATACATTTTTGATCCTACTACAATTAGGGCCGCCGCCGAGTTATAAAACTCCCAGCCCGCTTAGGAAAGCTACTGTATTTCGAAAGGCTGCTGTATCACGGCCGGTGTCGTAGAATAGATCTTCCCCCATTACAGATCTTCCCCCCCGGAAGATTTATTCTGGTTCACGCCAGAACAGATCTTCCCCCCTCAGAATATTTATTCCCCCCTGTGTTAAAGCATACCGCAAAAATTTGCATAAAATTCTTAGCAGAGAGGGGAAGATTTATTCTGGTGTTCACTCTAGAATAAATCTTCCCCCTTGTTATAAATCATGTAACAATTATTTTCATACTAAAAACAACATCCTTTTTTTTGGTTTTTGCGTCATTTAGGTTTTTTTCTTTTAATAAAAAAATTCATAAAAAATACTCGAGGTTTCAGATCAAAGAATTGGTAATAAACACAAAAAAATAAATTTTATTTTAATCACACATTTGAGATGTCCGAAATATTTAAAAAAAACCTGCCTTTTTTAAATTAACACCTTTTGATTGTTTTATTTAAAATTAGGATTTCGATCCTATAAAGCTAAAATGTGAACCCTAAGCAAACCTAAGCAGAAAACTTAAATTCAAAATATTAACCGTTTAAAATATTAAGTAACATATTATGAAAAAAGTTAGAACTCGTAGGAAAGTTTGGCGGCGCCAGAAAAAATACATTCTGCATATCTTCGAAAAATATCACTTTCTGATTAAAGACAAAAAAACCTTTTTCCTAAGCTTAAGCAAAACCTAAAAATCAACCTAAACAACAAAAAAATAACTTTAAACCTGTTTAATGTTGAATTAACTGCTGAACATGAGAGATTTTTTTGTTTTCGTATTGACTTTTAAATAAAAAAAACTAAACACTTATGGATACTCATAATCTAATTTTTATTTCTTCTTATTTCAATTTTTGTCTATATATTATGTTTTATAAGAAGCAAAAACTGAAAGGTAAATAATGAATTAAATACTGATCGAAAAGAAATTCAAACAAACGAACTAATGCAAACGTATTTTTTTATCTCCGAAAACCAACTAAATAATACTTAATTATTAATGTCAATGCTCAACTGTTTTTTGAATTAACAACAATTAAAGCTAAAGTTGATTTATATAAAAATACAAAAAACAAATTATTTTTTTTCTAAATGTAACATTTTAACCTTCTGTGTTAAAAATTATGTTTTTAAAATATGCCCTAACAAAATCTCGCGTATCATTTTTAAAATTTATGCAAATTTTTAAGGTTGGAAGATTTATTCTGGTGTTTCAAGAAAGGCTTTTTTTTGGGGGCTGTATCGGGGACGGCCGGCCGCTGTATTTCGAAACCTACCCGCATGCAAGGCAAATTTTTTCACCAACCCCAGTGGTGTTTTCTTCTTGGTTAGCCATATTACAAAAGGGCGCTTTTCGTACTGGGTTTATTAAAAAAATGGTATTTTCGCGTTTTTTAAGATCAAAAAAATTGCTTCAAATGTGGGTAGGTTTATGAATATATTGTTTAACTAGAAGTCTTCACTCTTTCAATGCAACTTTTTCACTTGTTAATTGGCCGACTCTGTCTGAAAAACAAATGTAGAAAAGCAGGTGTTTTGTATTCTAGTAAGATAGTGTTTGATCGTTTTCGGTTTTCACGATGGTCAAAGCCCTTCCATCTAAACGGAAGTTGTTTAGTGTTAAAGATCTTCACAGATTTATGACGTTATAGAATCACTTTTAACCAATTAGCGCTTAGGAAAAAATTGGAGATCTGTACGTTCATTTTGAGATCAATTTTTTCCCAAGCGTTAATCGGCTAAAGCAGCTCCTTCCGCAACCATTCCGCCAGAACAAAACATATATGACGTAATCGCGAATACTACATGACATTTTGAGGGTCCTTAAAATCCTGACGTGTTTTAAAATGTCCTTCTGCAGTTATTATGTCCTCATGCTATTTGTTCTGCAACTTGTCATTGACACGTCAGGATTTTAAGGACCTTAAAAATGTCATATAGTATTGTGATCATGTCATATATGTTTTGCTCTGTGGGAATAACTTTGGAAGGAGCTGTTAGAATCACTTTTAGCCAATTAGCGCTTGGAAAAAATTAGATCTCCAATAGATAAAAGATCTCCTTTTTTCCTAAGCCCTAATTGGCTAAAAATAAATGAAAAATGAATGAAAAATGTTTATTGTACACGTTACATTAGTAACAAATAAGTACAATGTTTAAAAATATATGAATCTAAAAAAGGTATCACAATATCAAAAATGAATATTATCAAATATTAACAGAAACCGAGAGAAGAAAATATGTAAATAAATTTAGTCAATGTAACGGTTGCAAAGGTTTCTAAAAATTTAAAGATTGACCAAGGTGAAATTTGAATTAAAAAAACAAAACAGGTATTATAAAATTCATATAAGATGACTATTTAAACGTTTAGTAAATATAGCAAGTGATTTTGATAAAGCAATATTAGCAAAAATATATAATACTTATAATATATTAAGGAAAAATATGACACTCAGTCTCAGAAGCGAAACGATTTGGTGCCATTTTTTGAGCACTGCCATAAACTGTTGTGCTCATAAAATGGCAAAACAACTGTTCTTATTGAGGCATATGTTGTGAAAATAGGCACTGTTCAAAATGTAGCAGTGTTTTTGCGCATATCCTAGCATGCTAACTCGAACGCACTGCATTTTGAAGTACACTGCACTTTTTCGGCAATCTTGTGCGCATATATGCGCATATACTGCACATAAATTAGCACAACCGCGGGAAACAAAAAAAACAAACCCACTAAAAAACACCATTTAGTTTGCACACTGTACACAAAATACAAACTTTTAGTATAGACATACAAAAATAAAATCCAATGTAATACACAAAAAGATCTATTTATGTATTGCATTGGATTTTATTTTTGTATGTCGATACTAAAAGTTTGTATTTTGTGCACAGTGTGCAAACTACGTAGTGGTTTTTTAGTGGGTTTATTTTTTTTTGTTTCCCGCGGTTGTGCTCAAGATTGCCAAAAAAGTGCAGTGTACTTCAAAATCGAGTGCGTTTGAATTAGCATGCTAGTATATGCGCAAAAACACTGCTACATTTTTAGCAGTGCCCATTTACACGACACATGCCTCAATAAGAACAGTTGTTTTGCCATTTTATGCGCACAACACTTAATGGCAGTGCTCAAAAAATGGCATAAAATAATTTCGCTTCCGAGACTGAGTGTCATATTTTTCCTTAATATAATATATAGTATTATACATTTTT
>JASAMX010004055.1:0-13214 GCA_030248175.1 Microlaimidae sp. YZB2_3 | reverse complement strand
AATTTTAAATTTTAGCCTCTGAAACCCCCCAAATTTTACTATCTGGTGACCATTTCGGGAGGGGCGGCCGCGCCCCCCCCCCCCCGCCCAACCACTATCCTTATTTTTCCCCCTGTCCAACCGTTTCGGGGGGGGAGGGGGGGCGGATGGCCGCGCCCCCCCCCCCGCCCCCCGGGGTACGTCCCTGCAAGGCGGTCTGGATCCCCTTAGCTTTTTAGGGGGGGTCGACCCGGGGTGTGAAATTTTAAAATCTAGAAGGGGGTCGGCGGTCGGGTCAGGTGGGTCCGATGTCCAAAACAAAACAGTTTTAAACATTAATAACTTTAATAAATAATTCTGTTTTCTATAGGATAATACAACATTTTATTGAATAAAAAGCGATATTCTGGTGTTAAAAGGATGTAAAAACATGCATATGTGTTAAAAATTCAAGTTAGGAAGAAAATTTAGTATAAAAAAAGTTCCTAAAATTTTCCTGAGGGGGAGGGGGTCAGAAGGGAGGTCAGGGGTAAAAAATTCGGAAAATTGAGGAGGAAGGCTAGATTTTCCTCTGGAGGGGGTCCCAAAATTTCGAGGCTAGGGTGGGGGGTGGACCGTGGACCCCACCCTCCCTCCCCCCTTTCTCACCTATGATTGTACAAATATTTCAAAAATTCAATGTATTTTTAGTAAATAAATTTTACTGCTTTCTTAATGTGGGATACGATATTTTAAAAAGAAAAAACCTTGCATATTTTTCCCACGTACTTCAACATAATAGCTTAATTTAAATGCCTGTGAAACTAATATTTATATATTCTTAACATTTTTACGTTGTCATTGATTATATAAGAATGAAAACTAGTCAATTAACGTTGTTGATTAACAAAAGAAAAATATTATTTTTAAATGATTTACAGAAAAAAACTTATAATAAATTATAAGAATTTTATTGAAAAATTTTAGTAGTGCTCGAGAGAGAGAGAGGGGGAGGTATACCCACCCATGGGCATAGCCAGGATTTTGGAAAGGAGGGTCCAACCCTGAACAAAATTTCCAAAAGGGGGGGTCCAGGGGTGTCCAAATCCTAAACGTTATAAAAGGGCTAAAAAATCTTCCGCGCTTCGCGCGGAGTGTTTATTACCTTGTTTATGTCACATACTTATTTATTTTCCTATTATTCAATAAAAATAAGTCTATAAAACCAAGAAAAAAATTTTTACAAACAATTTTATACCTTGAAATTTTCGATTTTCAAAACCCTAACGACTGAAAAAAGAAAACATTGAATTACAACTGAGCAATGCAAAGTGCGAGAAAATGTTTTTAAAATTACTTCTCCTAACCTTTGAATTTTTAATCCTACTATATAACAATCTAAAGAGGGGGGTCTATCGTGTTCGTATTAAGATTTCAAAACAGAGTAACACAAATTTGGAAGTGAAGACCAATTAAAACATTAAGAATGGGGTGGATCCAGCGTGGTCATACCAAGATTACAAAACAAACTAACACAAATTTGAAAGTGGAGACTATATAAATAATCGAGCGCTGAGCGAAGCGAAGCGCGAGAAAAATTTTAAAAAATGGCCCTTCTAGACCCCCAAATTTTTATCCTTGGCGACCCAAAAGGGGGGTCTACGTCTAACCCCAAATTTTTCTTTTTGCCGACCCAAAAGGGGGGGGTCTAGACCCCCTAGACCGACCCCCCCCCCTGGCTACGCCCATGTACCCACGACCCACCCCTGTCCTCTCCTTCGTCATCCCCCTTTACCTCCAGAAGGCATAGTTTTGGATGTGAATTCATTAAAAAATTTTTTGACAGCTGAGCCAAACTCTTTGCGCCCAATCCAAGAAGACGTTAATTGAATCTTGTACAATGCACACAATGTATACAGACCTGTGCACGGTCTGGAAATGCCCCCCGTTTTATTGGAGGATTTGCCCCCCCCCCCCCGCTGTTTATCGCCCCCCCCCCCCGCCAAAAAATGAAAAAGTACCCTAAATTTATGACGCCATTCCATTTTGATTCATGATGACTCCATCAACGCGAATTTTTTGCATTTTCTATCCTATTTCAATGCATTTTAAGCCATTTTGACATTTTTTTTTCTTTATTTTCGCTTTTTTTGTCCTTTTTTTCCCTTTTCCTTTCTTTTTTTCTTTTTTTCCCTCCCGGCTTGCCCCCCCCCCGTTTCAAAAAAGTTGCCTCTCATAAAGTTAATTGGGAGCTATCAACAAAAAATCGTAGACGTTTATTAGAAAATCAGACTTCATATTTTTTCAGGCATTCTTTCCGGTGAATACGTTACGAAATGTAGCTTTAGAAAATGTAAAAACTCCATATGTGTACATTAGCGATATCGATTTCTTACCAATGTACGGACTCTATGACGTCCTGAGGCAGGCCATTGTCAGCACTGGTAAGTTAGTCCGTTTTAAATGTCATTATTTTTGCGTATCGTGGTTTCTAAGTCAGATTGGGTCAGACTTAGTGCAAAATAAATGTGATTGTTTGTTTTTAAAAGCGGAATCAGAATAATTGTATTTAGCCATAGTCCATAATTTTAACGACGTAATAATAGAATTTACTAATTTTTTCTCGTAGCAACGGCGATATGCAATTTGTAAACGTGTGATCAGATAAATGTGTTGTATTTTTTGAAATATACAAAATGAAATTTTAAAATTATTGAAAATCGACAACAGATAACTTCTAAAAAAAGACTTAAAACATCCATTGCTTTCAAAGGCTATAATTATTTAAAATTGGAACTATTCGTTTGAGGCAAAAAAGCAAATACAAAGTTTTGCGTTATACGTTAGCAGGATAAACCTGTTTTTTAAAGTAAAACCTCTATTTCGAATCAAAATGTTCCTAATTTTTAAGCTATTTAACTAAAAAATTTGAATGAATAATTTTTACCATTGAATTAATGCACAGCAAAAACAAACAAAGTGCGAAAAAAAAGTATACTATACAAATTAAAATAACAAGAAAAACACAACAATGTAAGTTGTAATATATTTGTACTGGTTACAATTTGAATATTATTAAAAAGTTAATCAATTAGTTTAACAAATTGATAGGTTCTAAATTTTCTAAATTATGTTAAATAAAATGATATATTTTCTTTCAGGTGATATGAACAAGAAGGCTCTAGTCATTCCGGCGTTTGAAACCCAGCGGTATCGCTTCAGTTATCCCAAGTCCAAAGCTGAGTTGCTCAACATGTTGGACACCGGCCAACTTTTCACTTTCCGCCAAGACGTCTGGGCCAAGGGACACCTGGCCACGGACTACGACCGATGGAGGACTGCTGCCGCACCTTACACGGTACTTTTTGAAAATAAAGTTTATGACATACCAGAATGTGTTTTTCGAGAGTGTAGTGTAAAGCGAAATTTTTTAATCAAATTAAGTTATCAGTTAAAAAATTTTTAGAATTAATTGAGTTACACTGGATTTAATTAAAAACTAGATCTTTATTTGCGTCTCTTAGGAACAAAATCCTTGTTTTACAATAACTGAAGAAGTTCATAGAGGTCAAAATTATAGAGTTAGCCCTTTTTTGAAAAGTCCCATCTCGATTTTCAGTAAAAAATATAAATCTTTAAAGCTAAAAGGCAAAGATAGTCAAATCAATAATATGGTTTAAACAACACAATAGGTTTAATACGAAAAAAAGCTAAACCGTAAAAATGAAATATAGTGATTTTTTGGGAAGGAGCAGGCGCCTGACGCAAATTTGTTTGTTCTTTAGTATTTTCCACTGAAATGGCGAAAATCTTGTTTGCTCTTTTTGGTCGAAAATTTAAAGTCGGGAATTAAACGATCATTGTTCAGTAGTTAATATTCGTAATTTCTACTACAATATTTTCAAATTCATTTGATAACAATAAGCACAAAGAATTTACCTTTGGAGTGGAAATTTATAAGAAATATCGCTAGCGCCTTAATTTGACGGGAGAAGCCCTAAATTTACCTTATTTATAGTATTATATTAAGAATATTTTCATCGTTGTATGCACCAAAAGAAGGCAACTAGCCAAAAATCGTCTGTAGAAAACATAACACCCTATATAAATTTAGTGGGTTAGAATCGTGTTGTATAGAAATATCTATATTGAGAAAAAAAATCCTGAAAATTTTTTAGAAAACAACCTTTTAGGTGGGTTGGCGGGCTGACTTCGAGCCGTATGTGGTGGTGTCGGTGTCGGTGCCGCGGTACGACAGTCGTTTCCTGGGTTTTGGCTGGAACAAGGTCTCCCATATCATGGAGCTGGACGCCCTCGGCTTCGACTTCCTCGTCCTCCCAAACGCATTCATGATACACCTACCCCACGCCCCCAGTTTTGAAATTGCCAAATACAGGTAACTAACTAAGTTTCCGTATGTTTGTAGTGAGAATGGCGAAATTTTTCAATTTTGTTCTTAAAACCCTCAAGTTTTGTTACGTGAGTAGAATTTGTGCGATCGGGCGCCTAACAAACATCCTAATATTTGCACAAAAAATTTCTTTTTTTTCATAGCTTTTGCTCAAGCTCTAATCAAATATCATAGGTAATTATTTTATAATGCCCAAACGATTATTAGAAAATAAAAGTATGTTGCACATTATTTTTTTAGAACAAGTCCACAGTATAGAAGATGTCTGAAAATATTAAAGGGGGAGTTTATGAAAGACCTGGCCAAGAAATACCACAGCGGTGGAGAAAGAATACAAGTTCTAGGCGCCAATAACTCCCACGTTCTTTAACACGGTCGTTGAAATCTAAATTTAGTTTGTCCTTGCAGAAGGTTCTCCATGTTAGCTTAGTGTCATAATGCTGATTGCGAATGCGACTAGATGATTATGCGAGAATTGCTAAAGATGTAGCTCAAATAGAACTTGAATTTGACCGTACTTTCAATGGGAACGGAACCAGGGAGTAAAAAATTGGAAATCAATTGCCACCGAACAGTTGTCGGCGGCATTTTTTAATCATTCCAACGTTATAAAAGTATAAATTTGAACTTAATGTCACATAACAAGAGTGACGAAAAATTAAGAATGTTAAGGACGAAATGTTGACTTGTTTTCAAATTTTATATTGTTTTGTACGGTATCTACGCAAAGTGTTGTAAAACAAAAAGGAAATTAGAAATAAAACTAAAGGTCTCACCTGTTTCGTGATCTGCGACATTGGTGCTCTATACGCTTATTGCTTTTATTGTAACGATTATGAATTTCAATATTAGTGTTTGTCTTTAATATATTTTTAATAGAATTAGATCGGGTTTGTTATAGTATTAGTTTTTAAAACCATATTGGTTTTCTTATCTTTTTAAGCGAAGCGATTACGTCGAAACAGTTTAGCTCATAACAAAATTTCTTATGTGTTTAAAAAAATATTGTAGCAAACAATAATTTATTATTTTAAAGTTTCTTTGTGGAAGAATATTTTAGTCTTATTAAAAAGGCTTTATTTTTGTTTGTCAACTTGAGACCTTTTTTAATTTTTATTCGCACGATTTTTATTCATATGCTATTCAAATAAAAAAAAACTTGAGATTACAACTACCTCACTAACGCCGTGTATGGAAATCATACCAACCTAATAAAATTGTATATTTTTTTCCAAAATTTTAGTTTAACCTTACACATAAAAATTTTTCAGTGGGTTATATATAAGTATTAATATTTTTAAATTGTTTTGTTTTAATTATACACATCACTCAAAATAGAGCTTTATAAGTTTTATGTGAATTTTATCTCAGTATTTAAACTTTAATAATATATTATATTGGTGAAACCAAATTTATTATATTTGTAATTTGTTTAAGAAAAAGCAGACTAAAGCATAAACGTGACTGCAGACAAGTTTACTGACAACCAACCACCAGACATGTTTTATTGTCTGTTTTTAGATATTCATGTCTAACTGCGAGCGTTAGCGTGGGGACGTCGGATGGAAAATTTGTTAAATTTGAATACGCCTCTAACATCTCCTGCAAACGCTCTTTGCAAATAATAAAGTGTCTTTTCCAAAAAGTTATTTTACTGCGATTCTCTGTGTTGTTTGAAAACTTTAAGAGTCATGTTCTGTAACATTCAGAAATTGGCTTGACACGCAAAAAATCGATTTTGAGTATTTGGGCTTAAATCGATATATATTTTTTTAATTTAGATCTTGAGTGTATCAATGAGCCTTAGTCTTAGTCTAAGGTCTTAGTCCAATTTAAGCCCCTTAATTTAAGTCATGTGAGGCACCCCCCTAAAGTTGGCCATGTCCGAAAATATTGGGATTTTTTAGCACTACAAAATGTGTTTTTTTTCAATCATAAATAATATGACGGTGTTTCGTTGATTTTAACTGTCAATATATATGCAAAATTACCAAAAATTTTCCAAAATTCTGTTATTTTTATAAATTTCGAAAGATTTTAGGGTTAATTCGCCAATTTTTTTTCTTAAAATGCGAAAGAGTGAAATCTTCTCTGCTGTAGGAGAATCGATTTAAACACCAACCCAAAGTTCAACTGCAGAGCTGTCCTTTATACACAATTTAGTCCTAGGTGTTGGTAGTCTTGTTTCAAAATTTCTTTGAAAAAAAGTACCCTTTTTTGAGATCTGCTATTTTGAGTAATCTTAATTTTTACCAAAAAACGTCCAAAATTTAAGAAAAATGTTTCTTCACTCCAGAAAATTTTATTTTGGTGCAAAAATTAATGGAAAATGATTGCAAATGCGAAAATTTAAAATTGCATTTATAATGGGCCCAGTTTTACGGTTTTTTAAAATTTTTTTATCTTTTATTATTAGCAAAATGTGACATTTTTAAAATTTTGAATTTTTTCACAATCAAGGGCGGTCTAGTAACAAAATTGTGCACCGGTTTTAAATATAACACTCATACTCATTTTACGTAATTTTAAAGTTCAAAGTGATAAATTTGACTTTTTTTATCATTTGATAATTGTTTGACCAAACTTTCAATTTCCTCCAGAAACTATCAAAATCACCCCAGACGCATCATAATGTGTGCACCAAAACAACACATTGCATTCCGATCGCCGAGTTGTTCTTTTTTATAATTTCTAGCCACAGGTATTATTGCTCATCTGCAAAAAAATCCGAAGAAAAAAATAACCCGTTTTGATGATGGACCATTCCAAACGATTTCAATATTTTATTGAAACCGTAATAGTTTTCAAACACATTTTGTATTCCAAAGATCTTATTTGTTGTTTGTTGTGTGGTGTAAAAACGAACTGGAAACAATTTATAATGTCTAATATGGAAAATTAAAGTTTTATTTAATGTTGCCCCAGTTTTCAGGGTTTTTTTTATTTTTTATTAGCAAAATATGACACTTTACAAATTTTGAATTTTTCACAATCAATAGATGTTTTAGTGACAAAATTTTGCACCGGTTTCAATTATACCAATCATTTTACGGAATTTCGAAGTTAAAACTGATAATAAAACAATAATATAAATAAAAACATTTGAAACGGCTTAAAAACTTATCCATTATACATTAGTTACATTCTAATATATTGGTAACAACTAACAGTATATTGTTGTATTGCAAAATAAATAGACTAAAATCTCAATAAAAACTATTTTATCAACATTAAACTTAATTAATTAACTCAATCTCGCCATCATCAGCAACATTATCCAGAAATAAATCTTCTAGGGATCTAAAACTTCATTATTATCCAAACAGATTTCTTCCTTAAACCAGTTAAACGACTTTTTGAATATGCATAGTAGGTTAAGGTGGGTATGTAAACCTGCTGATCACCAAATCATCTCATTTTTATAAGTAATTAGTTTTTTTTATTTACATGGAAGTTTTTTATAAGCACAGATCTCCTAATAAATCAAACAGGTTACTTTTTAGTAAACAAAAAGCTCACTTGTTGTATTTTAATAAAAAACGGACACTATAACACATAATAGGTTTGAAATACAAAACATATTGAGGACAATAAGAAGTTTTTTCATAAAAAACTTCACACATTTAACATCAAATAAAGTATTAATAATAATAAAATTTTACATATTTGCTATTAAATAAAAAATTTATTTGGTTGTTGGTATTAGTTAGTACTATATGCTTTTGATATGTTAACTAACGTCTTTTTAATCTTAGCTGTATCAAAGTAAAAAAAGCGATTTATTTGTCAATTTAGAAAGAAACTATAAACTAAGGACAATTGTGGAATACTGTAGATCAAAAAGAGTATAATATTTGAAAAAAACCGGTTTAATTTTACATCTAAACGGTATACTGATTATGAAAACATCAGTATTTGATAAAATCTTAAAATTTGCTAATTAAAAAAGGACAAAAAACTTCAAAAAATGGACACTGACTAAATGTTTGTGTTTGAAAAATATTACGGTTTTGATAAAATATTGAAATCGCTTGGAATGGTCTGTCATCAAAACGGGTTATTTTTTTCTCGGATTTTTTTGCAAATGAGCAATGGTACCTGTGGCTAGAAATTATAAAAAAGGACAACTCGGCGATCGGAATGCAATGTGTCGTTGGTGCAAACATTATGATCCTTCTGGGGTGATTTTGATAGTTTCTGGAAGAAATTAAAAGTTTGGTCTAAAAAGTCTCAAATGATTAAAAAGTCAAATTTATCAATTTGAACTCTAAAATTACGTAAAATTAAGTGTTATATTTGAAACCGGTGCACAATTTTGTTACTAAAACAGCCGTTGATTGTGAAAAAATTCAAAATTTTAAAAATGTCACATTTTGCTAATAATAAAAAATTAAAAAAATAAAAAAAACCGTAAAACTGGGACCATTATAAATGCAACTTTAAATTTTCCCATTAGCGGTCGTTTTCCAATAATTTTTGCTAATAATAAAAAATAAAAAATAAAAAAACCGTAAAACAAAACTGGGACCATTATAAATGCAACTTTAAATTTTCGCATTAGCGGTCGTTTTCCATTAATTTTTGCACCAAAAACAAAATTTCTGGAGCGAAAAAACATTTTTTTAAATTTTGGACCTTTTTTCGTAAAAATGAAGATTGCTCAAAATAGCAGATCTCAAAAAATGTACTTTTTTTAAAAGAAATTTTGACATAAGACTACCAATACCTAAAGCTAAATTTTGTATAAAGACTCTGCAATCGATTTTTGGGTTGGTATTTAAATCGATTTTCCTACAGCAGAGAACATTTCACTCTTTTGCATTTTAAGAAAAAATTGGTAAATTCATCCCAAATTCTTTCGAAAATTATAAAAATAACAGAATTTTTAAAAAATTTGGGTAACTGTGCATTTATATTGATAATTAAAATCAACTAGTGGTGTAACAACGTCATATCATTTATGACTGAAAAAAAAGATTTGTAGTGCTAAAAAATCCCTAAATTTTTTGACATGGCCAACTTTAGGGGGGTGCCCCACCTGACTAACGCGCTTAAATTGGACTAAGACTCGTCTTATTGATACACCCAAGATCTAAATTAAAAATATATATCGATTTGAGCCCAAATGCTCATAATCAATTTTTTGCGTGTCAAATAGGTCCAAAAAATTCGTGACTCTTACAGAACATGACTCTTAAAACTCTTACGTTTTGGAACATTGTGTTAACGATGAAAATGTTTTGTCTTGCATCTCGGTTGTTTGATTTAACACTGCTGAGCATATCATTTCAAATTAAAGTGTTGTATTTTAAGGATCAAAGTGTATGCATTCCAGTTTTTACTGATTATAATATTGTGCTTTATATTATTTAATAAACAACGATTTTTATACATTTTTGATACAAGCAGCATAAGAATATAAAATATCAAAATTATAAAACACTTGTTTTTGATATAAAAATTATAAAACAATAAAACTTTGTCAATAAGTGCTAAATACGTTATTTCTTTTGGGTAATAATTTGTGTACAGCTGTGTTCGTTTTCTATGCCACAAATTACATGATAAAAAGTATTATACACCAAAAATGTGGTAGGGTAATAATTTGCGTACAGTGGGTATCTGTTAAAAGTGGCAGGCATTTCATAAGGCTAATTACACTATCATGGATTTCTTTTTTATCCCCCCTCCCTTGCATCACGGATCAAATAAAATGTTATTAATGAAGAAATTTAAGCAAATGGGGCTTCGGTAAAAAAAACTCCATTAATAATGTAATTGTTGTTTGTTCTAAGAAATTACCATATTTTGTTTCGAGATTTCCTTTTTTAAAATTTTAAAATTAATTAAATTTCTAACAAAATTTTTTACAAATTAGGGACAATTATTACAACAGTAATTTTAAATTAAATCCAAAACATTTACCTGTTTTTTAATGAAAAAAAAACTGCTTAACGGAAAAAATTCGAAATAAAACAATTTGAAATAAAAAAACGTGTATTTGGCACTTAAAAATTCCTTATTATTATAAACCAAATCACAAAAACAGACATCACAGCATTCATCTTGACTAGATCCATTTCATTTATTTACCCTTTTTGGAGATTCTTGAAAAGTTTAGCGACTTGACGTTGGATAAAGGCTTCTTTCGATTTGTTTTTCCTACGGCGCCGGTCTAAAAAGGTTAAAAAATGGTTTAGTTTTATGGAAGGAAAGTAAACTAAAGTCTGTTCAAAAATCATTGAGACTCGAAAATATTTTTAAGCATATCTCGCTAACGGCACGAATAATTTAGCCTATATTATTATTATCAATATATTGTTACAATTAAACTCCATACACTTAAAAAAATGTTAGTATAAATCAACCCTACGGTTGATGAAATATTCTCACCTGAAAATTTTTTTCAGTCTCAATTATTTTTGAACAGATTTTAGTTACTAGAGGAATGCTTAAGCCTAAAAAACCTAAGCTTAGTTTTTTATTTAAGTTGGTGTTCAAAAAAAACTTTAAAATTTTATTAATTTTCTCGCACATCTAAATTTATGTATTAACTGTTAACAGACTCGTTTTGTATATACAAAAAAACGCAGACTGCGTTTTATCTTTACACAAAACACGCGAAAATGCTGACTGGTGATAGATATATCAATCAACCAAAATCAAATAAAAGAAGTAATTTGAATTTAAGAAATTAATTTTGTGGAATATCAAAAAAGAATATTTTGCAAAAAAAAAAATTAAAAAAACAGCCCCCCAGTTTAAATTTTGCGGAATCTCAACACTACTCAATTCTTGCGTCAAGATAATATATTGTGAAAATAAATGATATTCCAAACTCGTATTTATGCCAAAATTACCATTTCCATTTGAGTGGCTTTCTCCTTGGAGAAGAGGAGGAATTTCCCCGCTTCCGTCCATTGGTTCTGAATGTCGCTGACGATTTCGTCGCTTCTCACCACTCTCCTCTGCACCCTTTGAATCACCTGCTTTCTCAATCCGCCGCTCGAACCCTGCTCCGGAGTATTGCCTAAATTAGGGGCACGGGGTATTTAAATTGGTAAGAATAAAAGTAATCACTGCGGTATGAATGCATTGTCACTTGTGGCTTTGGTGTGACCTAGACAATTGAGGTTGTGTGGACGTCAAGTTTTGTGTAACAAAAATGTAGGATAACTGACTTAATTTCGGCCACCTTTTTTATTTTTTTGAATAAGTTTTTTTCTGGCTTTTTCAGTCAAGCCAAAATTTGGCCTAAAAATCAAACAATAGCTATATTTGTTATTCCAGTGCAAAATTTGAATATTTCTGTTACACTTGAAAATCACTGAAGGTTTAAATTTTTTTTTAAAGTGGCCGAAGTTAAGGTGCGTGCAATTTATTTCGGCCACATACAAAAAAACTGGCCATAACTATTGCTTTTAAACGAACAATAAAAATTTCTAAAGGTTGCAAATTTAATTTACCTTTAAGTGTTGTTCTTGGTACATATAACTTAATTTTTCCCGTTTGCAAACTTTAATAGTTATTAGCAAGACTTTAAATAATTATGTCAACACCTTAAATAAACAAGTTTTAATAATTTGTATTTTTTGTTCAATTTTTATTTTTGGCTTAAAAAAACGTCAAAAAAAGTCAAACGAGCAAAAAAAATTCTTTATAAATACGGTAGTACAATGATATTTAAAAACAGCAAAAAACGGCAGGTTGTTTCACTTAAATTTTCAGGTGGCCAAAATTAACGGAATCTTAAAATGCGCAGTTACTTAAACGCATTGCGAAATGATTTTGAAGAAAACATCAAAACAAGAAAATTAACAGCTTTGAGCCTTAAATAGAAGATATTTTAAGGTTATATATTGCTTCGTTCTAAATTTGACGCAGTTTAAACACAAAGCAAAAATTAGGAAAATCACAAAAAATTTACTTTTTGTATAAAAATGTTGATAATGTAGAATAACAAAAAGAAAAAACTTGCAAAAACACTTTATTCAACATTAATCCAGTTACTTTTGTGCTAGTTCTTTTGTGCTTTAAAAATAAGCCAATTTTCTAACACCTGGCCGAAATTAAGGCGTGGCCGAAATTAAGTCAGTTACCCTAATATTTCGGTTAGTGTGCATGACTGACTTTGTAAAAATTTAAATTCTTAACGCTGATTAACACCGCAGTGACAAGCGAGAACGCGTTCCGCGTGCTTTTACACCATTACATCGTTGCTTATCGCTGCGGTGTGAATTTGTTGTCACTTGCCACCACAGTGTGAACAAGGACTTACTGCTTCGTTCGGAGGGACTGGGACTGGCGCTTCTGGACGCTCGGCCCTTGATCACTTTCATGAAGGCGGCGGAAGACACTGAGGGGGTGGCGTCCTTTTCCTGGAAGATGGTCTCCTGCTCGTCGAAAACAACTTCTTCCACCAACACGAAATTCTCCGGATCGTCCATTCGTCGAGCTTTTAGAAACACCTATTAACAACTTTTATTAAAAGCTCTGTCTGTTCAACTCTTTGCGATTGTGCCTGCGTGACAGAGCGCCTTTCTCCGAACAGAGATTCTCCTTACTGGCCTTAAAGTTTATAATATGGATATTTTTCTTTAAAGACCCGCTTGCAGCTGCCGACATTGTTTGCTCTAATTGACACGTTTTCATTGAGTAGTGAACGAAAAGGGGTAACTACTAAATAACAGCGGTAAAAAGGGCATTTATTTCGGAACGAAGATGCGAACTTTAAATTACCTTATCTTACAAGGGCGCTGAAAAATTTAAACAGCCAACTTTATTTGAAAGTTTAACTGATACAAAAGTTGAATGTGTAATTTTCTAAGTCGACTTTGGAGTGCTA